>VZTL01034892.1:790-13373 GCA_013400535.1 Scopus umbretta | reverse complement strand
TGGGTTTTTTTGTTTGTTTGTTTGTTTTTGTGACGGAAACAACATTTCAGGGCTTGAAATCTCAGTTATCACTTGAGCCAAACAGAACAATATTACTATGTTTGAGTTCTAGAATTATCATAAGGGAAGTATGTATATTCAACACAAATCTGTGGGTTTCATATCTAACCCTTTGTATTTTCTGAGACTTACCTTTTAAACAAATGGAATCAGCCCAAGAAAGTGAATGCTTATGCAGGAAAATATCCAATTACTTTTGTGCGTGCTCCACCTGAAGAAAGGCTTCTGGATGTGGGCATGCAAAGTGCTTTTACTGTCATATTCACCTCCGTTAGACTGTAAATAAGCGTGTGGGTATGTGTTGATGTACTTTGCTAGAAAATACAAATGCCACAAGTATTATAGATTACCGTACATGGATCCTGGCAAAGTGTTTGTAGATCAAGATGTTTTTCACAAGTGAAGTCTCAGAGCAAAGGTGTGCCCTCAAGATGCATGCGGGGTTCCTGTTGACAACAAAGGGACCTAAACACACACACGTCCAAAGGCAAGGTCTGGACCACAGTCAGGCCACAGGAGAAACTCTGACACTGAAAGTGGGTTTATTTAAGTTTTTAAAAACACTGAGCAAGATATCGAAGTACTGTACAAGCATGCAGGGAGAGAGGAAGATGCATGAAATAGGCTGTGGAGGAAGCGCTCTGGAAGAAAGATGCAAAGTGGCACAGTAGAAAAGCAAACATCTGGCATATATAGAAACAAAGGTTGTCTAGATAAAGTGAAAAAGCAGTCGCTCAAAAGCCATGGGAGGATTATGCATAAAGTGGCTTTTGAAATTCAAATGAGAGGCCAGTTAATAAAATCCTAAAAAGTAAAGGAAGCTCTTAAGAAGCTAAATTATAGGTGGGTCAAAATAAGCACTGATGGAGAAGAGTTGCCTGGTTTTTAATTTAGAAATCTACATAGAGAAGAAAAATGCATAGAAATTCACATTCACTTAAATCACTTTGTTTCTAGATACCTCCATGTAAAATACAGACAAATCTTGAGGGGAGTTGTATTTCTTTAGGTATCTATCACTTTCTAATATAGATATTAAACTAAAGAAAGGAAAAAAATCATATGTACTTTGAATTCCACAGAAAAAAAATTGTCTTACTTGAAATATTGAAAATGATTTTGAAGATGCATGCATGTGTGTGCGTGTGTATAAAGACTGATGGACAGATATATATGGATGTCAATAGATATCTCTGAGTTTGTACCTACAGTGGTTGTAAAACAGAATTTTAAATTCTGTCTTAGAGTAGCATTTGAATAATATATGTAACAATACATGGCTTTTCTGAAATACCAATGTTAGTAGAACATTGTGTCTTTTATCTCCAGCAGATGGATCCTGTGCAGGACAGCTGTGAAGTAGTCAATATTATTGTTGTGAGAATTCATGCATAAACTCATTTTTAATAATTTTCTTCCCAATCCCCTTTCCAGGGAATGAGTGTCCTCATTCAAAAAAATGCGTCACTGCCATCAGTGGTCTACCAGGGAAAGCTGCTTTCATATGTGGACCAAGGAGCTTTGGAGTTAATGCTGTATGACCTGCAGCCCAGCCTGCAGGGCTGGCCCAAGCATCCCAAGAAGGACACAGCATGAAATCAGCCAACAACAGACATTTATGGTTTTAAAGATAAGCAGAGGGAAGGTCAAGGGCTTTGGAAAGAAAGTTTCATCTTCACCTGCAGCCTTTTGCCAGTTCCCCTCCTCCATGTCCCTGCTGCCATTCCACGACGATGCTGTGAGCGCAGACTGCCTCCAGCATCCTCAAAGCAAATGCGTTGCAACTCCTACCCAAGTATTTCCACAGCTAAGCACAGCATCGATGGCTGTTTATTTATTGAAAGGGAAACATACTGATGCCTTCTTCCCCACGTCTTTCCTCCTCTCGGTTTTGGTTTCCATTAAATTGCAGACAGCAGGAGTGGACGCAGGGCCAGTGCTAGTGAGGGAGTTGAGACCCTGCCTGTGTTGTATCCAACATTGGGACCAAGTCTCCATGTCCCCTGACGTGGTGGCATTGCTCCATGTCACCCACCCTGGGCAGGGAAAGGACCCAGTGTCTGCACCACCCAGCACATACATTTAGGAGACTGGAGCAACCGTGGTGCACGGTGCCCTGGTTGTGGGGCATGCAGCCCCATCACACCTCCCACCCTCCAGCCCCTGAATCCGGCCTCCGCCCCAAAGAAACAACTGAACAGAAAAAGCACTCTAATGCCAAAAGTGAAAGAAAAGCCTCAAACTAAAAGGCATTGATTTTTTTTTTTTTTGCATGAGACATTTTATTTTCAGACAGAAATGCCTTTTCAGCTGAAAGGACAAAAACATAGCCTTTTTCCCAAAGAAATGCTATCTCTCAGACAAAACTTTAAAATAAAAAAATGCTTCGACAAATATTTTCATAGAAAAAATGTCCTCATGAACTCTGCTGATGACAGTTTCAGTGTGTTTATTCCCTAATTTCTTTTCAGGCAACACTATCCTTGACCTTACTGATGAGTAAAGTTTCAAGATCTGGCCTTACAAGTTTGATTTTGGCCCCACCACAAAAAGTGTGCACACGTCATTTTATTCATACACACACAAATTAACTTTGAAAGATTATTTTTTTTAAATTAATCCCCCAACATCTATAAGTATTTATAAGCTGAAAAGTAATAATTTCTTTTCATATAATCTCATGTCCTGAAAAGAAGAAATATATTGTTTACATCTGTCAATTAAAGTGCTCATTTGAAGTGAACAGTTACCTTGTAGGTAATTCTCCTTAATCTCATTGTTTGAATAAAGCCAAATACTTTTGCTTGCCTGTAGTAAAAAAATCCACATCCTACTCTGCACAGCAACTTATTTAAAATTATGAGAATGGTTATTTAGTACAGAAGATTTCAATTAACACTATGCCTATCATATATTTGTTTTAAAGTTCCCTTTGTCCTCTTTGTAAAGATCAATTGATTTATTGTTTTAAGACTTTTATCTTTTTATCATTATTTAGCATTATTTGCTAATACAGTATTTCACTTAACGTCCCACATTTTCTCAAACCACCTTACAATACAAAGTCTTCCTTTAATTATTTCAAACATTTTAGCAGGCAATCATTTATGTATGTATGTATGTTAGCAATTAAGGATACCTTTAATATTAACCTAATCAAGCTCAAGTTAAGTAATCATCACTTTTGCTTCAGTGAGATCCTGCCTTTTATATATTTTACTTAACATATATACATACATACATAAAATAAAGCATAATAAAGGGCAGGAAAAGGCTTCTCTGGTTCTATTTTCTCCTTTCCTAAATTTATTTTCAAACTGTGAAACAAGAAACAGCTACACTCATAGCCTGTCTGTACTTGAGACTAAATAACCATGTATGTCGTTTATTGTCTCAAGCCTCCTTTTCACTAACACTTATTTCCAAATGTTAAGTGAAATAATGTATTTTAGGAAGCTGCTGATGACTGTGCACTAGTTTCTGCAGGAGTAAAACTCCCTGAAATCTAGCTAGACCATTAGAAATGCAATGGTCAGCAGACATAGCAGAGTACAAAATAAAAGCATGCTACCTCCACAACAGCAAGGATCTGAACTGGGACATCAGCCAGAATATTGAAATTGCCCCTCTCTGGTCATGAGTTCCACTAAATATCCATAAAACCCTGCCTGTGCATGCACTGGTGGAGGAAGGTTGCTCTGTTGACCTCTGGTGGGACTACTGTTGAGTACTGGAGTAGGGGAAGCATGAAGATCTGCGACACGAGTGATGCTCTTACTGGTAGGAGGAAAATAATCTGCAAAATTTACTGAGTTATGAGGAGACATGGCCAACTTTCTTATTTGCCTGGCAGACAGGTTTCATCACAGAGATGTTTCTTCAGAGTGTTGGACTTTGTTATTGTATTTTTACCTGGAAGATGGAGAGTAGCTGGGTGTCCTAATGCAAAAGTCCTGCAGAGAACTGATAGTTTATTCACACTTCACTGTGCTGCCTTCTTGAGGTGACAGCAAACCCCTTCAGTCGCTGGATTTGGGGTTCAAAATAGCCTCCGATGCCCACCCCTGATACAAGAACAACTGTCTGAAGGAAGGTTTATTGGCAAACAACACCTCCACAATCAAAAAATCTTCCTATAGAAGGAAATGGGTCATTTTGTACATGAAAAAAAAGTCATTCATTTCTACCTTAAAATAATCAGAGGGCAGAGCAAGGAGCAGAGAGACACTTTAAAAGGACAGCATTATTTCATCATATAGACAATCACCTTGCTTTAATGCAATTTAGAAATTTCTGATATTGGACAGATAAATTAGGAAGATAAATTACTGTTGACAGAGACAGGATCAGACAGAGTTTAAGGACCATGGCATGTGTGTTTCATCTCCTCAAACACAGATTTCAATACCCTGTGTCTTATTTCTGTACAAAAGGAAGCTAGGTTACCTTTGCCTAGTAGGCATAATTATCTTTTATAAAAGAGAAAAATGTATAAATTCTGAGGGAAATGTAATATCTTTTGACATAGCTTTAGACCACCCACATGGCAAGCTATGGAAGCCAATAATCTTAAGCCAAAATATGTTTAAATCACTGAACAAAGCTTTTGCCTTTTTACACATCTTGTCTAATAAAACCAACATGAGCTGGTTGTGAACTATTTAGAATTTTTGAGCTCTCTCTTTTGTCCAGTCTATGACGTAGCTATTATTTTTCCTAATATAAAATCCATTTTCAGTAAAAATATACAACTTAATGTATTCTGAAAACAGGTCTCCAATTTAGAATGGAAAAGAATGTTTATTTTTAGTGCTGCATATCTTTTAGTACCCGATATGAGGTCAAAATCTGCTCTGATGCAAAGGATTGATAAAAGGATGCAAGGGTATATATACTTTTTATTGGAACCTGGTTTTTTTCTTTACCTAAAAATCAGAATTACTGTTGACCTGATCCTCACCATACTTTGCACTGATTTTAGAGATTACTGCTGCAAGAGAAGTCTCACAGCACTTCAGAGCACTTAGTTTATGCTTGAGGGTTGAAAATCTCATGTCCCATCTAAGGTAATTACCGTCCATTCCCATTCCTGGTTTCCCCCGCTAGCAAGGGGATGTGTTAGCGACTTGGGAGGTGAATTTGAGACCAGCTTCCCTCAGACAAGGAAGCTTCTCAACCAACCCCCCCCTGAAAGCATTGGAAAAGGCTACCCTGAATTCAAATGAGCTTTTCATTGGTTTCCTAGATAGCAAAGAGAGAGCATCAACAAAAGAGCCCTTAGTTGTGAATTTGAAGATTTTTGCAAAAATAGACACAAAATCTGGGTGACAGACATTTGCATTTATCCGAAAAGCTCTGAATACAACCCCCTTAATTAGCGCTATCATCAGATGTAGTACCTTTATCTGTGAAGAGTCCCACTGGCTTCAGCAGAACCGTTAGCGGAAGAAGCAGTCAGGAGCTCCATATCTCCATACAGATAGGGATTACAAACCCTGGAGATTTATTTCTCTGCATTAACTGTTTTCTTTGTATTGCCTATGGAATATTTACACCCTTTAGTGCAAGGAACTATTGGGGTTAAGGAAAGCGATGGTTTCCTTTTATCCCTTTTGTTCCTGCTATAAGTAATACCTATAGTAACAAAAATATTTCCAAGATAATGTTCCAATCCTGTACCTGAGGTTATTCTGGAAAATGTTTTTGCTTGCCAGAGCTGTGGCTTTGTATAAGGTAAGGAGCCCTGTGCTCTCTGCACTTTCTCCGGTAACAATGCTTTGATTCAGCCAGCCACCAGCTTGAGTTGAAAACAGTGATTAAGCTTGGCTTAAGTTGTGAGAATCACATCAAATCTCCTTAAGTTCAGTCCAAACAGTGGAATGAAAACATACCTTTTCCGTTAATAAAAAAAAATTATGAGTTTTTTAAATGGAGCTTAAAACAAGTGGTCTGAATTAAGCTTCAGTTGTGACCTCAGGTATTGCTCTTTTTCCTTGTAAAGCCTGGGATTTGCAAGTTATTTGGCTAAAATTTCAACATAAGCTTGAATAAACCAGATTGTCTAACTCATATGTTTGCAAAAGATGAAAAAAAATGAGTTAAGTGTGAAGCCGGGTAAGAGGCAGAAGAGAGGTGTGAGGAGCAGCAGCTGACCTCAAGTGTTTTGTCCTTCTCTTCAGGTTGATTATTTTAGCACAAATGAGAGAACTACTTATACATAAAGAAAAGAAATTATGTGCTAGAAGAGCATGCCTAAGATGGGTGAATTCAGTTTCCTGCGACTCTTCCAGCAATGAAAACTAAAGTACCAGGCAGGACAAGTCCCCAGACAGTATCAATGCTGTGCAGGAGTAGGGTATCTAAACCTAACGCGGGTGCAAACACTTGCTTAGGTGCTGCAGCTCATCATCTGTCCCTCATTTGCGGAGAAGAGAGCAGACTGCCTCTCCCCAGGTGTCCATGCCTGAAATGCTACCCAGGGAGCCCAGCAGTTTCTGGGAATGACAGCTTGCTGCTGAAGATGAGCAGGACCATGGGATTTGTTTCGCTGCCTGGGGAGCAGCGTCCAGCCGTGTGTGGGACATTGCTTCTGCAAGAGGGGCGGGAGGTGAGCGGGTGGTGCAAGGGTGGAGGTGGCCCTGCCGTGCTGTTGATGCATTGGAGCCAGAGAGCCCAGACACAGGCTTTTTAGGGCAGCCCCCCTCATGAGACAGGCTGCTAGATCTCTAGTGGAAATACCTGCAAATGAAGCAAATGTCTCAATCAAGGCAGATTTTTTAAAGCCGGTCTTCCGCTTCCCCTTTCTGTCCTCCCCTGATACAAGGAAGAGATTCCTTCACTTTGTTTTACCCCTTGATTATCAGGAGGCTTGATTCATGGTATTCACAGCAAAATTACTTAATTGGAAGAAACATACAGTTTCATGGGACAGTTACCATTTTGATGGTTCCTATCTTCTAATAATTTTTAATTCCATCAGCATGGTTTTGACCCTCACAGTAGAGGCAGAAACCCTTCCCATGCACTGACAAAAAGTAGCTCAGCTTAGCTCACCTCTGTATGATGGAGGAGACATCCCTTTTCTGCTAAGTAGACACGCAGTGTTTGCAGAAACGCAGGCACAAGCCTGTAAAGCTCTTCATCTTTCGCTCTGAACAGTTAAGGGCTGGGGCTACTTGCATTAACCTGACCATGTGCTTAAACGCTTTGCTGGTCTGAGGCTTTTAGGTACATACATGTGTATTCTTCCTCTGTAGAGTAAGTCTGTACCACTGCTAAGGCTGGTATGTTACTTTTAAAACACTGCCAGCAGAAAGACCCAAAACAGGCTGTTTGCTGTAGACTCTGCCGGTTGTATAGCCACAGAGGATCTCCATGGCATGGCAGCCTTCAGTGCCATTTACACATGTGCTACCTGATGGTGCATGCCTTTGCCCCCAACATGCAGGGGCATCAGCGTGGAGGAGCCAAATGTGGCTCTCTTTTTCACACCATGTGTGTCTATGCATAGCTAGAAGACCCCACAAGTGGTAGGGTGAAGTGGTGACACTGCCACCACGGACCATACACTGGGCAGGATTGCTGGGATGATCAAGAGGAAAATCTCCAGCTATACCTAAATTGAGTTTTTGCTCTTTTTATTGCCAAAATGTATGGCTGTGTGTCTAGAAATCTTCAGGAAAACTAATGCTGATCTATGGCGAGACTAAAGGCTGCTTTGAGTTCTCATCAAGCCATAGGGAAAAGGTCTCTTTAATTTCAATCTGCATGAGAATTTGCTCATTGGAATTTCGCTTAGACAGAACAAGCTTAATTCTCTCAGGTCCAAAGGAATGTACCTGTCTGCAAAGTAATATCTAATGGTAGAGCTTTTAACGTTGAAAACATCCCACCTGATTTCAGCATTTAAGGGACGGCATCCCAAAGGAGACAAATCCCCAGGTGCAAGAAGTTGATCTAATGCAACAGCAGCTCTTCCAAGTTTAACAATGAGCAATTTGCATTGTTTCAATCAAACATTCCCCCTCCCCTGGTCCGCTGTGTGAGAATTCAGAGACTGTTCATAAACACAGATTGCCCTTTCCCAACTTTCACCTGCCGCGTTTTAAACAATGAGTGTGAAAATGTTGCATTTATGTGCGTTCCCATGAGCTCGCAGAGATTCGAAGCATTTCACCAGCACATTGCAGTTTTTACCTATTACTTTACATTTTTAAAGTAGGACAATGCAATGCTGGAAATGGTGAGGTTTTAGGATACAGATCTGTTGAAAAAAGATTTTCATATGGTAAAATCGATCTAAAATCTGTACTAGGCAAGCAAGTGGCAGGGGATAACATGAGCAGAGGGAATAAAAAGAGCTCTGAAGAGCCCATACCAGTTGCTAATACTTAATCTCTTTAAATAATGAATTAGCTGCTCATATCTACTGTCGCTGCTAAGAGAAAGCACTTTCTTTGTGAAGTGAAGTAAAGCTTGAATACCCATGAATTATTCAATATAAAGTGTGCCAGTTAAAATGCCTTGATATTGGAAGTCAAGTGTAAGATTATCTTTTGTCTGTCAGAAAGCATCTCTCCCATGTTACTGAGACTTGAGGGGGTGGAAAAAGGGGCCAACCAGTGCACAAACACATCAAGAAAAATAATGGAGGTATTGTAGCAACACACAGCCATTTCCACTTATGGATGAGCTTCAGTCAGGGAATTATTCTATTGGGCTTTATTCCGTTTACTGTTTCTGTTCCCCTTTGCCTCCGTGATTGCTCCATCGTCGATGACTCCAAGGGAATCACTTGTGATGCAGCGATGCTGCTCCAAGGTTTCTTCCAGCAGAGACAGTATCAGCTATTGATCTGTCAGCCTTTGCTGACATGGAGAAATGTATTTCCTTACTCAGGTTTCTAACAGCTTCCAGAGCCGAATAATGACCTTTCCACTGTATCAGAATGTGTAATCTAGAAGAATGTGCCTTGCAGGAGAGTCTGGCACAGCAAATTACTGTTTGTCGGGAAGGTTTAGGTCATCTAGCCCTGGGGTATGACATGGGCTTTCCAAAAGGCTGGGTAATCAGCTGCTATTTTTCGTCCTTCTTGGTTTTTTTGTTTTCCCTCTTCACACAGTCCACATGGTTGGTGGCACCTCCGGATATCTCAAATACTCCTTTTATTTTACTTTCTTTTCTACCTCTGTTTTGAATGGATTCAATTTCTTTTTTTTTTAATAATTGTGTTTGAGTTCAAAATATCATGAAGCCTTGAAGCTGCAGAGAAAAGCAGGTTGGTGCTTTAGAGGATAATTTTTTTTTTTTTAATCCCTCTTTCCCCTGCAAATTATCCCAACACTCAGATTATGTTTACCTCATTAGTGCATCAGTGGTGCCTTTTGATTTTACAGTTACATGGTTTGTGTTTGGTGATTTTTCGGGTACAGTACTGCAACATTGGCAGCTAACCCACAGATGTAACATCCAAAATACTAGTCAATAATCTGGACAATCAAAATGGGCTGTATACAGATTGCCACTTAAAAACACCTAATTTGAGAATCCCTAATCTTCTTTTCATCAGCTACACTGGCATCCGGGATCTAGTAGCTCTGAACAGAGGTTAATCTGGGTGAGTCATCATGATACTGAACTGGGATGCTATCATAGATGTGACAACCACACTGAACATCTATAAGTGGCTTGAGTGTAGTCCAGTGTAACACTGAACACCAAGCTGAGATGACTTAATCATATCTGGAACACTTTAATTGCCATTATTGTCCATGAACTAGTTTTTACTGATATTGACAGAAGAGTTTACCTAAGCTTAAGACCTCTCAGAAATCCAACCTTGGACTTTGAGGTTAGACTGGAGAATAGAAAAGGTATCTTGTGCCTCTCGATCACTGATAACTCTGCAAAGGACTGTGCTAATATGCCCAAGGATGATGTCTGAAGGCTATCACTTCCCTAATCATCAAGTGAAAAGGAAAAAAAGGTGAAACAGAACACTGAAAAGTATCCCAAACTGTAACAGATATCATTAAAGGGATTAGACTTTGAACTGACTTACTCAAACTGAAGTACACTTTCAAACTGTTCTTTCTCTGTATTTAAATAAGATTGCTAGCATTATTGATCAGTCCAGGTTTGGATATATTCCTCAATACATAAAAGTGATTTACTTCTTTGTCTTAACAGAACCATTCATCCTAGACCGCTTCAGCCCATTTTTGTATTTATGTTGTAACCCAAAGAGCCAGACTTCATGGCCAGACCTATCCCAGGCCAGATAAAAAGCTTGTGATTGTCTTTCTATTTCACCTGTGCTTCCCATTCATTAATAAGGAAAGCTATAGCTTCAAACATTTATTATTTCTATGTTCTTGGCCATCTTTCTACATGTTGAGTGTTATTAAATTTCCCTTTTAATAGATATTAGCCAAATTGAGCAAAAGTAGAGTACCTCTCTTTTCTACAGCCTCAAATGTACCCTGGTAAGAATAAAATCTGAATCAGTTTAGGAGATGAAAGGGAAAAAAAAAAAAAGAAACAAAATTAGATTCCAGAATTTTTTGTCTGGACAAAGACAGTTGCATAATTACATGGTTTGAAGTTATTTTCAGAATTTTTTCTTAATGCAGCATTGATATATAATGAATAGAAAGAAACATAACCTTAACAAGAAGAATTAGAATTGGAAAAATTGCATTAATTCCCTTGTTTTGAAGGGAGAGTGTTGCATGATGACTCTTAAAATATGGCTTGTAATGTCCTCATTCAACAGATTAAGAATATACAACATGTTGCATGACAAATCAAGGCAGAGTCTTTAGAGTCATTTAAGATTGATGTTTAGTAACAAATGAAAACCATTTACCATTCTCCCCAGAGAAATTTTGGAATGAAAGATTAATTATCCATATTATTGTGAAAGCTAGATCCAGAAGAACTCTCTTGGTTTACATCTTTTGTTCCAGAAATTAATTTAAATGTCTTGAAAAGATTGCTCAGAATTCATATGCTGCCTTTCTTCATTAAAATCCATGGATATAAATTTCACAGTATTTAAAAGTACACAGATTTTAGCAGGGAAAAATTAGAGGCCTGTGGCCTTTTAAATGTCAGGGACCAGATTATGATCTCAGTTGTATGTATCTAATTCTTGCTGAAATGAATAGAAGTCCCACATATACTCTGTCTTCATAATCAGAACCAATTGTTTTTCTGTTTGCACGATTCAGTGTGGATGAACGAGAAAACATAGGAAACTAGGCATCACAGCGTAATACCATTCTTTGGTTCTCAAAGTGTGCAACACACTAGGTCTGATTTTACTCATTTGTGGTTTTAACTAACAGGCTTTTCATTAGATCTTCCATATTTTTACAATGAGAAGAACCTTCATAATTTCATATAACTCACCACTTCACATGTTTTGTTGAACTATTACTAGTTTTTATTTCTCTTGCTGAGTAACAGATTTTCCTTAGCTAACTTAAGTGCTTTGTGCTTTTAAAACTACAAAAGCAGAGCATAGGCCCAAACACCATTGAATCCATTACTATGCTGTTTGCTACAGGGTATGGTTTGTTTCAGGTGTGTGGCATGTCTGAAATTTCCCCCCAGAGTGCCTCCAACCTGCATTACAGGTTTTGCTTTTCTAAAAAACCCACAACTAATTTGCAGTATGGGGTTTCTTGTTTTGGTTTTGGGGTTGTTGCAGGGTTTTTTTATTTTTTTACAAACCGACAACTGTTCCTGACTATTTACACGCTGTGCAATATGTATGTCTGTTAGAACGACCTAGTTCTTGCAGAATAATGCCAGATGTCCTGTGCTCAAAAATACCTACACTAATGCTACAACCACCACTATCATTGTTTGTTTATATAGTAATCAGCTGTCATGCTGCCTTTTTATATCTATGCTGGTATTGTTTTGGAATGAGGTCTAGAAGAAATAGAGGAAAGCAGACAATTTCATTGGGCCAGGTACATCTTTGTAGAAAAAATTCTAAAAATAAAATCAGTTTTCAAAGTACTAAAGCACTGTTATCTGCTATACCTGCTGAGAGGCCAGATACACTTTTACGATGTTGTGTGAACACTTGAGGACCCTCCTTCTCAATGGAGATTTGAAACTTTTTTTTTTTTTTTAGGCATGGCCAAAGGTTAGGTTTCTGTTTTTTCCCTAATACGTTTTCCTGGCAGGCAAAACTTAGATAATTGCACATTCACCTACGAGCAATCAGGAGGTGTTCAGATCCACGTTTTAGCCGGACTTTTTCTCTGTCAGGTGATCTGGCTGACTGACCCATCTCTATTGACTCCTGAGCTGTAAACTTAACATTTAGAAGAAATCTTTCATCAAAAAAGTTTATTGAAATGTGTCCACAAATTGATTTAATTTGATAATAAAGAATTTGATTGAAGGACTACAATATGGGACAAAAATGTTCTGTTGCACCTCTCTAAAAAAGCCCTTGGACTTCTTAATCCAGATCTTCTCTTCAAAATACCTTCTGGACATAAAC
>VZTL01034886.1:0-42068 GCA_013400535.1 Scopus umbretta | reverse complement strand
CCCAAACCCCCTGCAGTGAGGAAATAGGTGGTGCATTGCCAAATTTCAAAGCATTCAGTGTATTGTTGTCTTGAAAATGACCAAGTAAATAGATTATTTTTGCCTTCAATTATTACTGAAGCAGTAGTGGCCACAGTGGGAAAAAAAATCCCCTCTGAACAAAGTTTTAATTACTTTTCAATGCAAAGAGGACCTAGTATGCTATTCATTTCCACAGCAAGATTCAGCTATTGAAAGATATTACTATTAGATTCACTGTAATCTACACTACTGAGCACAGAACACTCCTGTAGCTTCAGCAGTCACCTTGCCATTTTCTGTGTTTTAAACATATTCACAAACATTTGCGAGTTTTAATTTTAGAAGCTACAATAGAGGTTTTTTTATGATTCCCTCTGTTTTGCACTGTTGTACATCTGACAGTTCATAATAGGCAATTAGGGAGCTTCTGCATAAGCTCCCCTAAGCCTTGTAGCAATTATTGCTGATCCTTGTAAAATGACTCCTCCATTCCTGCCAGGAAGGGCAAAATGGCTTCTCAATTTTTGGGTGCAATGTTACCCTTGCAGCCCCTTTCTCAAGCCTGGTCATGATCCAGTTAGGGATGTAATTTGCAGTCTGCCTAAATAAGGCTGCAATAAATACGTTTACAAGATAAGTAAGAAGCACAGGTAAGGTTGTGATCGCTGTTCCTGTTGGTTCTCCTTTGTGCCAATCGATGTATCCCAGATATGGTGCATCATAAAATATATCACATGATGCATACATAGGAAAATTTCCTTGTTTCCAAAGTAATCCTATCTGTAGTGCTTTTAGGTAAACTAAAATTATTCTGGCAATACTTCTCGAACAGTTTCTCTCTAATTTTCAGCAATTTTCAGAGTCATTTTCTTCTGTTGCTGGTTCAACTCTGGGAGTCTGAAGCTTCTTCTTGAAGTCTCAGGGGCTCAGGACATAGACTTGCCCCCAAGGAACAGTTCTCCTCAAGTTATTGCCTACTGGTGTGGTGAGCACTTTCAGAGAGCTCCTCTAGGCCTCCTCCCGAAAAGCCTTAGTCTTGCCAGAAGTGGCAGAGCTGTTACCGTGGTTCCAAGCCCTGACCCCAAAAACCTTGGCAGTATAACACTCAATGCCTGCCTCTGCAAGCACTGAGCTAGCCATGAGCCTTTTCAGAAGCATTCTTTCCATTGCTGGGCCTGGTCTTTGCTTGGTTGCAAGTGCAAAAGCAGAGGTCATGCTTTAGCAGGCCAGATCTCAAACATGAAACCACACACCTGGTTTTTATTTGAGCCATGCAAATAAAAACCTTGGGGCAGGGTAAGAGCTTTGGGGTTAATTTCTACTAAAAGAGGGTGTTTCTTTGGGCTTAATTTCACATTGAAGACAAGATTTAACCTGCTCCATTACAGGCATGAACCATGCAACCCATTCTGGGAGTCAGGACATCAGGAAAAGGGTCTGGAGATGTGGAAGGGGCTAGGGAGGAGCTGGACACCACCCATGCCAGCAGGCTGAGGTGGCTGTGCTGCTGGCAGATGCTGCTCCCCTTCTGGGCTGCTTGGTGTCCCCATGTGCTTGAGCAGAGGTGGCTTTTGGCAGTGCAGAAGGCTGCCATGCAGCAGTCTGGTGAGACGCGAGGGAGAGGGTGTCCACCCACCCACAGGACTGGGAGCCCTGTTTAAGCTCAGGCCCTGTCCTTAGTTCTTTGCCTGAGTGGTGCTGCAGGAGTGTGTCTCTCCTGGGTAGACCTTAGAGTGATGCTGTTTCCTGGGTGGACTCCAGATGTATGTTGCATCTTGTCTCCAGTCCTGTCTTTGTCCCTGTCTCCTGGATGGACTTGAGCCCACACGGTAGCCTTGTCACCAGAGCTGTCTCTGACCCCCTCTCCTTTTGCTTCTGACTGCATTCCCTGGATTTGGTTTATCTCCTTGCCTGGTCTGGGGCTGTCAGTAGGCACTGTTACCAGAGCCCAGCTCTGCCTGCCCTGTTCAGGTGCTGCAGGACTGCACCCATCAGCAAGGGAGCTGCCCAAACCGTGGTGATCCTCAGCTCATCCCTGACATGGGACAGCCCCGGGCCTGCTGCTCCTGGCAGCTCTGCCTTGGTGCTGCTTTTCCTTGTGCTGTGGCTGGGAAGCTGGCCTGTGGAGAAAGGGGAAGAAGGGCAAGGGAAGGCTGCTGTGACCAAGTCTGGGGACAAAACACAGGGAGAACAAGTAACTAAGGGAGACCCGGGCTTTCTTCAGGAAAGCCATAAGCACTTGACAAGCCAGCGAGGCTGGGCCGGGTGAGCTGCGTACTCTGTCTGAGGATGTGGTGAGAAGACGCTGAGCAACGTGGAGCTCAAAGCTGCCATCTCAGGAAACAGTGCCAAGAATGACACACCTTGTGGAAAATAACACAGCCCGAGGCAATGGCTGTCATCTGGAAACAGCTATGGATTACGTCTGGGCAGGACTCTGTAGGTACTGGGGAAAGAGTGTGGCAGAGACGGCAGGGATGAGAGGAGCGTTGGAGCGGTGCAGCAGCGGACGGGGAGACTGATGACCTGGAGGCTGGCGTGACTCCGTGGTGAGCTGGAGGCCATTGCAGGCAGCTTTGTGTTTCCAGATGCAGTGGCAGGAGAGAGCTGCAGCTCAGTGCTTGCAGGGTGGTGAATGCCTGTGCTAGGATACAGAAAAAGACAGTTCGTAATGGATACCCACAGTTGATCAAGTCCTTAGTTCTGCACATCAGGTACATTCAGTGAAAATGTAGCAGTTCTAGGACATGACTTTTTTTTAGCAGGGCACAGGAACAGGATTCCTAAATCATACTCCTAGAAGTTGCCTCACCCAAAGGCAGAAGCCAGATGTGAAACTGTTTTGCCTTATTGGCTGGAGATCAGGCAGAGGGCAGAAGAGCTACAGCACGACCAGGTGCTGCCCATGAGGAAGATTCAAGAAATTGTCCAAAAATTCTCATTTCCAATCTATTTCTAATACATGATGGATCAGATTTTTAATGTTTCTATTACAGTTACAGCAAGAGTCCAAAACTTAATGGATCCCAGAGACTCTCCATGGGAGTGACCGTCTCCCCGAACATGGTGCTGACTCGTGCTGTAGCTAGGTATGGATTTACACCAAAAACTCCATAATGTCTCCCTTGTGTGAACCCTCAGATGCTGGAGGCAGGCTTTTCTTACACTTTCACCATCAATAAGAATATTCCAAGATCCTTCTGCTTTTTGGCCACCTGTTTTCACTAAGAATTTGGGAGATGGCTCTCTGTTCCTCTGTCAGAGATAGCTGAAACTGGTGAGGGGTTACAAGCTGATTAAGTGGGGACTGGCTGAGAGACTGTGCATACATGAATACAGCTGTACTTTGCCAGTTAGCTTTATTTGTTAGGAAACTGAGCGGAATACTTGGTCCATTTTTTCCTGAGTAACTTTGCAGAGAGAACACTTTCCATTTCCTGGAGCGGGAGAAATTCGGGAGAGATGGCCAACACTAAAAATATTTTTCTCTGCCTAGTGTTTCAGGTTCTGCCAGGTGCCTTTAGAAAAACAGGTCACACATCTGTGCATGCTCAGTGGTTCCTCTGGGAGATGGCTTCTGCACACTGCCGCTTGTGCTTGGTACGTGAGAGACTTCCCCACAAAATGGAAGAGGCTTTTGGTGGTCTTGAGGAAGAATCATGGCTCTGGCTAAAGCTAAGCTAATAATACGCAACTTTATGTAAGGGAAATAAGAGACTTGGGATAGATGTGAACACAGCAAACTTTGAGAGGGTGAGAGTGTTGCTGATATTTGGTATCAATGGAGAAGATAGAGTTACCAAGATACATGATGAAGAGTGCAGGAAAACTGGTGTCTTTGATCTGGCTGCTGAGAGAACCACTGTATGAAGCTGTCTGAGCTGAATGAAGTGTCTAAGAAACTGGAGGAGTCCAGTACTGTGTCTGAATTAGCCATACTGTCAGTGTTGAATGAAGTTCTCAGAAGAGCATTGACACAGACAGAATGAATGTGTGTGTTGCTTGACAGCAGTGAAAAGCAAGTCCGTGCAACCGTGCAGGGTACCCTCGGAGACCTTTTCAACTCGATTCTTAGTTTTAATTTGCAGGTAGATTTTATGTTCTTGAAATTCTGTCATGATGATTGATTTTTAATTGGTTTTATTCTTAATTTTGCTGGGAAATGCTGGTATGGGAAATCAGAATGAATTAACTGCGAACAGGCTTGTTGCTCATGGTGGGTTCTATGAGCCACTCAGAATTGAAACAGTGAATGTAAATAGGCCTGTGGCATACAAGGCAATTACTTGAACAACTCCATGGAACTCGGCAGTCTGTACAAGTGGCTTCTCAGGCATCTGTTGGGACTGAACCAGGCTGCTCCAGTGGCAGAATAACAGGCAGAGGTGTCTGTCTGTGGATGTGGATCGGTAAGGAGAGGAGTATGTTGCCAGAAAACCTGTCTCTGCATTCTGGAGCTGTGGTTGTCTCCGCACAACCTGGGACACAAGAAGGGCGACATCCCACCTGGCAAGACAGAAGGGTTCTGCACTTTGTGCTCTAGGAAGGGATTTCTTAGGCATGGAGTGATTCTTATGAGCTGTCTAGGAAATCAGAATCCATGTAGCATGGGACAGTTTATGTGGGTTGCTGGGAGGTAGAAAACATGGAAAATACTACTGTAAATTCAATACTATAGTTTTTGAGCCTGACTTGTGCTTTTTTTTTTGACCATGCAGTGCTTGTACCCCTCTTATGTCCTAAGTTCTGAGAGCACCAGAACATTGATATATCCTTTAGTATGTTGTGCTAAACGACTAGAAGTAGGGGAACTTTGCTTTTCCTATCACAAAAACTCATTTAGTTGTCTTTGGTGCCTGTCTTTTTAACCTTCTGCCAAGTGGACACTGGTACACAAGAAGCCCTCTAATAGTTTTTCCATCCTACATTGTTTTTTCATCCTGTAGAGCTGGGCTGCTTGGTGTCTGAGGCCCATCCTCGACAATGAGGATTGCTTATGAGTGAAGGCTAAGGCTGTGAACTCCCTGGATCCCAGGGGAATGCCTGGATCCTTGGCACTGTGGCCACATGAATAATGGGCTTGTAAGCAAGCTGGTATCACAGCATCTCTAGAAGCTATGAGTCTGTCTGTTTGGCTAGTTTGTTGATTTGGCTTATATCAACAAAAAGTAGTTGAGTTCTGAGATAATTATACTTCTGAGAGCATGGATATATGAGAGCCACCATACATCTCATCCCAGATAAGCTGAATAAACAGATTGTAACTGATTCCTGTCTGTGTTGCTCTTTTGCTCCTGCAGCTCACCTGACTGCACTCAATGTGGCATGCCATCTGGTGGGAACGGCACACACTCTGCGTTGCCTGGTGTTATGCTATCTCATAGCTCCTTTCTATGAGGCAGGAATGTGGAAATCTGATGAAACTGAGACAGGTCTGTCCAGCTCAATGAACATTACACTTTCTGATTCCAGTTTGGAAAGCCTCTCAGGAAAGGTTCTTACATGCATACTTCAGTAACACTGAAACCCATGGGATTCAAGTGCCCATTAAATCCTGGCCTGATTACTGCTTGAGTTCAGCACATATTTGGGGTATTTTAGAGCTGGCAATTGGGCCACATGTTTGACATATGTGGTTATTTATCAAGAGAGCCAAACATATTCTGCTCTGGGGCTTCTGCCTATTCTAGGTTCAGGGAGACTTTTCTCCGCAAGGCAGCATGAAACTTTAATTAAATTTCACTGGTTCTTTAAAGCATATAGGCAATTAGCTGTGTCTGAGACAAAATTCTGAGTAAACTGTGCTGGGTTTCTGGGGAAAACAAAGATATTCCCCTCAGATGTTTGACTAGCGGGTTTTGCTGCAGACCCGTGATTCTAGCAATCAGCAGATCTGTGGTCTCTTTCCCAACGCAGAACCTTTTTGCATTTTTTTGCCATCTTTCACATCCCTTGGTATGCAGCTTGCTTTTTGAAATCAGCTGTGTAAGTCTCTCCTGTCAATTTCCTGCAAACGTTGAAGTTTCAGGCAGAGGTGGCATGATCTCCTTGGTTCTCTGTTAGTAGCATGTGTTTTTAGTTGTAAGAGTGAAACACTTAGCTTAAATGAAGCCCTTGTTTATGTTATAGCACATATGGATGGTACCTTTTTGGGCAGTGATACGATAGAGTGAAAAAGGAAGATTAATTGTCACTCTCCCTAATCTCTATGACCTTCTTAAATCCAGCATCCTATGAAATCTATGACACCCAATGAGGATGTGGTAGGCAGTGTGCATGGGAACAGGTTTTTGTCCAGTGTTTGTGTGAAACCTCCTAGAAATATAGGAAGAAAGCAGTGGAGTGGGTGGAGGTGAAATTTGGTGTCATGGCATTTGGGCAGTCCTGGTGAAGATCTCAGTCTGGGCTTGATGCTGCTTACCTGTGCCTTTAAAACTCCTTCACTATTAAAAGTTGAAATTTAATCATTAGTAATTATGTCATCAGCACCATCTGTTGGAAATAGTTGAGACTCAAGATGCTGAAGGTTTTTGAGTAATTTTGCCCTTCTGCACCAGAAAGTGTGTGCAATGAATACCTCCTGTGGTTGTCTTAAAGATCTTTATCTTCTCTTAATATTTCTTCTCTATCTCTGCACCAAAGTCCTATAATTATTGGTGAAGAGGAATGAGAAATGTCTAGTCTTTAATTGGCATTACATAAATTTATGCATAGAGAGAATTATTATTGGAGATGGTACAGGAGGAGAGCTGTATTCCTATTTAAAAGATCTAAAGATACACATGTGGAAGGTAAAACCTAAAATAAAAATCCTTGATATGGATGGGAATTTCATGAATGAATTTCCTTTCCTTTTCCCCTCTTCTTTAATGAAGAACACAAGTAAAATTGCAGATTCAAACACTTTTGAGTACTGGGGCAGGCAGGGGGTTGATTAGAGTTCTCTAATTATAACTAATGACAGAAATAACATAGGCTGCTATTTTGCCTAGATGATATATGAATTGAGCCACCTCGTATAAATACAGCATGTCTCCCCTTATTTTCTCATGGCAGATGATACAAAACCGACTTAGTAAACCATGCTGCTGTTTCAGGTTCTCAAGAACTGGACACCTCAGTCTGTGTCCCACCTCCTGGGCCTGTTCACCGTATTCTTGGTGATATGAAATGGTATCCAACAATGATGTAGCAGCAGGTATTTGAGATTAAAGCTGTTCTCGGTGTACTTGCTCTCCTTTCAGCTTCAGCCTGTTACTGGGCTGAGACTGACGTCTTGCTTAGGGCTCTATGTAACTCCAGTTACTCTGACTTGGGCGTTTTGGTGCTTCCTTATGTTGTGCTGCCTTAGCAGTTACAAGTAGACAGAATTCCTCTGACTGGAATTGGGAATGATGCTTCTGTGGTGCATCATGCTGAGACTCCTTGTGTGCATTTTAATACTTACTCAAACTTCAGTCTGTGTGAATTCCCCTAGGAAGAACAGGCCAGGAAAAATTGCTTTTTGCTTAAACATCGTCAAAACAAGATACTTAGAAATGCATTTATTACCCTGCACCTACCCTGATAAGCACTCTTCCCAAGCTTCGTTCAATAAGCGGAGTTGTCAGGTCTTCCAGCGCAGGACAGCAGCAGTGCCAGGGGAGCAGGGAGTCAGGGCACTGCTCTCAGCTGGTCCCTGGGCAGGTACCTCATTCTGCTCAGTGACTCCCTGTGCATGGGTGTCAGCAGGATATGGGGGACTGTTTTTAAATAACAGCTTGCATCACCAATCCCATTTAAAAATATACTTTCTAGTCCGGGTTGTTTTGTCTGCTGATGAACACATTCACTGAAACAGGCACCTTGTGCCCTGAAGCAAAATCCTACCACCGAGGAGGGAAAAAATTGTCAAATATTTTTGTTACATATAATTCTCTGTCAATATTTATATAACTCAATTCCCCAGGTAGCTGTGGGTGAAATTACAGAGGAGAAAAAGAATCCTCAAACCTGTACCTGACTCCAAAGGAAACAAGCCAGTGTGCCTTTGTAGCAAACTAAAGAGCAGGATGAAACAGAACAGTAAAATGGAAGGTGAGGAAGAGCCGTGAATGGCGCAGAGCTCCGGCTCTTTGTCTAGAGCGGCTGTTCCAGCACAGTTACCAAAACCCTTCCTGGTGCGGAAAGGCTGCCTAAGCAGACGTCGCTCCGTCCTTGCCCTGCCACACAGCCCCGCCGAGCCCTGGCCCTGGGGACCGCGCGCGGAGCAGCCGGGGTGCACGGCACCTGCCACGGCTGGCCCTGCTGCGGGGCTGCGGGTGCTGAGGCTGGCTTGCTGGGCAGCTGGCCGCAGGACAGGGCTGGGATGCTTGACCTTGGCCATCCCGAACGGGGTGTGGGCCACCCCGTGGGGCACGGCTGTCCCTACCAAGCAGCGGCTGGCATTTCCCCCAGGTTATCCTTAGGGCTGCTGGCCTCTGTGGGATTTGCGAAGGCTAGCTGGAGCCACAGCACTACAAATGCAGAGAACTGCAGGTTTCTCTTGGTAAACGTTGCGAGAACAGCAAGATGGAGAAACAGGGCAAAGGAAAAGAAAGAATCTGGCATGCAGACCACAACAACTGATCTCTTTTTTTAATTTCCCCAGGGAATCTCATGTTTATTAAAATGTTAAAATCTATTGTCTCATACTTCCTTCGGGCTAATCCCAGAGTTTGCTAGAAAAATCCCTTCTTGTAGAGCATACATTGTAAATCCTACTTTGTTTAAATAGGGTTCATAGTAGAACTTGGTGAAATCCAACGTTTAAGCTTTGCATTCCCGGGTCTGTGTGAATAGCGTGGCTTCGCTCAAAATGAGAGTATCCATGCACACATGCTGCATAGTTCCTTAAACCTCAGGAGAAAACGAATATGTGCAATACATGTGGTTAAGTGTAACTGTGGGAGTAGCCCAAAGAACTGTTTTGTAAAACATGAATTTTTACATGTTTTACTCCAGGACACAGAGAAGCAGAATCAACGTTTTTCTTGACATTGCATGCAGAACAGGAATAACTTTAGGTTGCTGCACAAGAACAATTAGAAACTTTTCAAATGAAGGAAACATTTGCCATGCAAGTGTTTTTCTTGTTTTAGACACCTACATCTCAAAGTCCAGTCTGACCTTCCCTGTCTGTGGAGCTCTGGGCTCCTAGGTGTGGGTGTCTGAGCATGAGCAGGGCCCCTCACGGTGGTACTCCCCAGGGCTCAGCAGCCTCTGAGTACAGAAGCACAGCAAGTTCTTGGGTTGTGCTCCTATCAGCAGCACCCTGCTGCCTGTGAGGCACAGGTTTTCAACCAAGCAAGCAGAATATGGGAGAAGGAGGAAAATAAGCAGTGGTAAATCAAAAAAGAAATGCAATCTTTCAAAAGTTATTAATCTTGTCTCCTTATTTTCTTGTTGCTGTTTGCAGACTGAGTTAGAAAGAGCTGGTTATTGCACCAAACATGAGGGGTAGCCCTTAAAATGACTGTATTGGAAGAAACACAGATGTGTGTCACCTGTGTTGTATGCCTGCAAGTTCTCATGTGTTTTCAGGCGCTGGGTCATGTCTGCAGATGCATCTGATCAGTGTGGGTCCTATGCTGGGTGACTTTTCCAGGAATAATTGTGTATGCCTCCCCTTCAATGACAGTGACTGCTAATTAATCTTGCCGTTTGGCAGAGTAAATTACAGGATGTAGAAGTTATGGTGTGGACTGATGGCTGGGTAAAGATGACATCCTTTAATAAACTGTAGTTACTTTAGTGGTCTCATTAACTATGATTAGTGGGTAGTTTGCAAATTGAGGTGACAGTGAGGGCAGTTCAGGTAGAGGAGATATTGTCAGTAGAGAAGGCAGCTGAATTTTAAAGGAGTCTGATTCTTGCAAGAAACTTAAAACATGAAATGTGCCTTTAATTTAATTCTTCAGTCTCTTTCAGATTAAGACGATACAACATGCAGCTCACTTATAGTCGAAGTATTTCTGCCACACACCCTTCCTTGGTTATACCGTTGTTTATGCTTTAAGTCCATATGATTTAGATAAGGGGTGTGAAATTACTCTTGTATACAATGACATAGCGTTGTTTGGTTTTTTTTAAAGTCCCCTGGTTAGGGTCTCAAGATGGGATAAATCGCATTTCTGTCTCACTGATCAGAGGAACTTGAGAGACATGTATCCTCATTAAAAATGATGTATTTATTAAGTTTCTATCAAATAGGTAAATATTTATTTATATTATATTTATAATTTATATTTATTTATAATAGACCAGTCTATCAAATAGACTGGGGTGCCTTTGGGTCTTCTTGGAATGGGCAACTGTTGTACATTGTGCTGGAGGCCCTGCGATCTCTCTGAGGAATTCTGTATCTGTTTAGCTGTTGATAAACTATCACTGAAGGTTAAAAGACTGAGCAGCATGTGTTGTAGGTACTTTCACTCACATCAGGTGAACATTTTATAGAACGCTGTAAGTAGCCTATTGCCCCAAAGAACTCTCATAGTCTAAGAATTGATTAACAGTTGCTAGAAATGTTTTTAATTGTTTACCAGCTTTTATGAACTACTCGTAAATGGAACTTCCATATAAAGTCTGGTTTGTTTGGTTTTTTTTAACTCCCTATTAGGAACCTAGATTTTGTGTTTAGTGGGCACTGATACAGCATAGAAGTAGTCACAAGACAATAAAAATACAATAATGTAAATTAAAAGCATAAAACCCTGGAACAGAGCGATTGTAGGGAAATATGGTGTAGCTATAGCAAAAAGTTAGGATTTGCCAGGAGAGTTTTCAGGTTTTGGTCCTATGCTGATTTTCTATGTGCTGTAGGGAGTGTCATAATGCAGAAAATGGCATATTGAAATGGAGACACGGCTTAACTGAGTCTATAATGGCCTACTGTAAAAAGCCCTTTGAACATAAGCTACTGATCATCACGGGAAATCCCTTCTATGTTTATTTCTGTTTCGGGCCATGTTATTTTTCTGGGAGGAGTATCAAGATATTTCCCCAAGCTGTTATGTTTGCTGTTACTCCTTTCAGTTGACAACCAGTGAATTCAAGTTGTGTGTGGTAGTTATTCTTGTTGTTTAAAATCAGCTGAAAAGTGGTGAGAACTCTGCTAACTGGGACAACTCGCTTGTTTAAAGCTGCCCATTGTAAGACCTTGGTGTATCAAGGCCAAGTGAATCTAATGGTCTAATTTTGGCTGTATCATTTTATAGTTTAAGGGATTAGTTCTGCTGAGCTGTGCGATCGTCTCCTCCTCCTTCCTTTTTCCTTCCACCTGCAGAACTCCCTTGCATTTTTATGTACAGGCACATCAGCCTGTGCTGTGCCACTCCACCATGGAGCTCAAGAGAATGCCGCCTGGACTTCCTGCAGGAATGGCTGCAAGCCCACAGCCTTCTGCTACCGCAGCTAGAGACCAAGGCAGCACCAGTACCTCCATTTTCAGCAAACTTCATCAATACAAGGGGACTCTTTGGACTGTCAGGACAGAATTCTTCCTGTGTTTCAAATTTTTTGATAGCAGAGGATGTCTCTTTTGACTTTGCAACACTATTCTCATAGTCACTGTACCACATAATTATTACTGATCATAAATACGGTTGGTGCCATTTTAAGATTCAAACAAGGACTAGGGCTCATTGTGTTATGCATGTCAATGAATACATATAATAAAAAAGATTGCCTTGTTCCAAAAACTATAGCAAGGGAGACTGCAGGGGGTGCTTGAGATCATCTTTTCCTATCTTACCAAAATACGCTCCCTTTTCCATTTCTGACCTTCCTTTTGGCTTTAAGATGCAATGCCCTGCAAATGCCTTCTGCACTTGTTAATAGTTTATGTTACTTGTAGGGCTGAGGAGTGACATTGAGCTGATAATGATGCAAATGTCAGTTGCCAATGCAACATATCATTACCTCAGGCTCTCTCTGGCTTCCCTTTGCCTTCTCTTGGAAGTGAGCTCTACTCCTATCTGCTGTGGTTGCTAGAGGCTTTGGCAAGGAGTTCTGGGATGACTCACCAGAAGAACAGCAGAAACAGAGAGAAAGCAGATGAGAGATAGATGACTTTTTTTTTTTTAAATATGAGTTTACATGAGAAATTATTCTCTATTGGACCAGGAGGGAAAGCAACGATTGGAATTGTGTCCTATGGCTGACTCCAGTGCCTGCCTTTAGGCTAGTTACAAGGGAGGGGTTTCGGTTTGAAGTAAGACAAGGCTTCCCATCCAGCTGAGTTTTCTTATCCTCAGTAAGTACTGGCTGTGTTGAGGTTTATTTGGGCTAGCTCTTCATAGCCCTCCACACAAAATATTATACCTTTGACATTTAAAGAAGGCATAAAGCCCTAAGTCTACGAAATTCTCCAATTCTGTGTGACTGTGAAGATCCAAGTCCTTAAAGAAAGGAGGTCTTGGGAAAGATGACCTATCTGCACTACCTTTGAAGGTCTTTCAGTATCCATGAAGACCTGTCTGCAATATATCCTAGAAAGGACAACATATTGAAGGATAAAATCCTTGTCATCCAGGAGCATATGCTCAGCGGTTAAGGGAAATTTTCTGGTTGTGGTCTGCACCAGACAGCTTTCTGGGTGACTAGCCCTGTTTTTTTGCTCTTTCCAAGACAAAGAAATACAATCTTCAACTACTGAAAATTTAAACTTTGTCCAAAAGTAATTATTATAAACAGCAGATATGTGATAGAATAATACAAAAGCAAAGAAGAATAATTATTTATCATTGCAAGTAAAATATACATCAGTGATGCTAGGGATACGACCCATTTCACTGCTGGTGCAATCCCTATAATTTAAATAAATGACGCAACAGATGCATCTGGTCCAAAATATTTCTATTTGCTGCCAATGAAACAATGCATATCTACGGTGCTTCTGCTGTCAGCATTTTCTTCCATTTCTGCATTATGGTTATTTCATGGGTACCATCTGCACGCCTCAAAACACAATGAAATATTTCCTTAATAGGGGAACTTTGTAAATGGAAATAACTCAGCCAGGAAACCGTTTCTAAATATTGAAGAGATCTCAGTCCTACTTATGTGTCACATAAATAGGGGCCTTGAGTTTTATACATAGATGTGATTTTGCCAGAAGTGGGGTTGCGATGCCAGCTGGTGGAAAGTACTGACTCGGGCAGTGAGAACCGTCTCATTCTTCCAGCTGCTGTATTTTCTCCTAGAACTCGGTCTTGAAGTCACTGGTTTTCAGTGGTCAGGAGATCCAGTAAATTCAAAGCAGAAGTCTGGGAGCAGCAAACAGGAGCAGTTGGCTTGGGAGTGATGTGGTAGCAAGTTCTCATTCCCTGAAGAGTGTGTATGCATGTGTTTATCTGGGATAGTGCTGCACACTAATGACGTGGTGACTATAAAGAACAAAGAAGGTCTAATGTGTATAGAAACGAGAATTAGTCTGATATGAAATAATTTTGGGAAAGAATGATATAAGAGCTTTACTGGGGTAGTGCCAGGTGTCTGCTGTAGGCCCTCAGGGTTGTATTTGGAAATGGAGAGAGATCTCAGCAATGTTATTAGAGAGATAAGTAGTACCAGTAATTGTATCATTATGGGAGACTCTTAACTTTCCAGATATAGATCGGAGAGCAAACGCTACTAATAATTACAGGGTCCAGATATTTCTGCTTGTGTTGGTCTCTAGGTTTCTTTGCATGTGGAAGAACTTTGGAATTTCTTTAAATCAAAGGTGTAAAAACTATCCAGAATCCGTACGGCAGACAGAGAAAAAAATGTTGTGGGGAATGACTTTAGATTGAACCAGATAAATATCTCAAAAGGACACTATGAATAAGTAAATGACCTATAATGAAAAGCAAAAACATTAATCCAACAAAAAAGTTGCACTTTAGAGACAAAAAGTGCAAGATAAAGTGAAGAATACTGAAGGCTATGTGAGCTATACTTTTATGAGGGAAATTCAAGATTTCTTCAATGAAGGCTGAACTGAGACTGGAAAAAGAAGTAAAAGGTAACTTAAAATATAATATCTTTAAAATATATTTATCATAAACTGATATCATAATAAACTAATGCCTTGTCCAAGTTTCCTATTAATATTATTTCAGCCTTGTAGGCAGATGCTGGATAGCCTATGAGACAAAAGGATAGGGAAAAAGACCTGCATTAGAGACAGCCTGTGGTGGGTTGAGCCCAGCCAGGAACTAAGCACCCACCAGCCTCTAGCTTATTCCTCCTATAAATGGCAGTGGGGTGGAGGTGAGAATCAGCAGGGCAAAAGCCAGAAAAACTAGAGGGTATAGATAAGGACAGTTTAAGTGAAGGGAGGGGAAAAAAAAAAAAAAGAAAAAAACCCAAGTGATGCAGAGGCAATCATTTACCAGCTCCCTCCAGCAGACTGATGCAATATGTTTTAGTAAAACTGCCTGGTTGAGGCAGTACTGTGTGATCAGAGGCAAGTGGTCATTTAACCCCCAGGCAGAATGAGGAGGAGTACAGAGGACATGGTTGACAGCTGCTGACTTGTCAATCAGGCCAACAGAGCAGAAGTATCTTAGCTTTGGAAAGGATGATGAAAGGTGTGGAAGTAAATGACAAATGGGACAAAATACAGCATGAATTTAGCAAAGATGGGTCATCCCAGACTAACGTGGTATCTTTTGCTTAAAGAAGGATCCTATTCCTTCTTTGTGGAGTCTCCATCATTGGAGATATTAAAAATCCAACTGAGCGTGGGCATGGGCAACTGGCTCTGGGTGGACCTGCTTGAGTAGGGGGGTTGGACCAGATGATCTCCAGAGGTCCTTTCCAACATCAGTCAGTGTGTGGTTCTGTGAGGAGGAGCATGCTCATGGTAAGGAAGCGAGATGGTCATTGAGCTGGATGTGCTGACCTTGTCAGCCTCTTCCAGAGCTGTGTTATCATCCATGGAGATCTCCCAGGGGGACCAGTTGCCCCAGGATATGCAGGACTGTGATGGTACTGTGTAATCAGAAATGGGCAGCCAGCCTCATGCAGACTGTATTTGGGGTTATCACTGATATTAGTGGGTTTTGCAGAAGGGTGTGAGGAGTAGTGCCTCGATTCAGAAAACTGCTGTCCCAGAGGCTTTTGGTGACTCAGTTGCTGACATTGGAGCATGTAGGCAAACTCCAGGCCTGCTGCATTAATTCATCCTGGCTGTGCTAGGGTGAGCAGCATGCATGACTTCTGCCAGCCTAGGTGCTGAGAGGTGCTGGGTGAGATGCGTTCATATCCCGAGTCTGTATCTGAGCACTTTTATAAAAGTGGAGAAAGAAATTAGCTAGAACTGTTTGAAAGTATTTGTTCAAAATACGTTTTTTGGGTGCAAACAGCTTTCTTCCAATTTTTTCCTCTGCTAAAGTGCAAGTTTACACAGGAAATAGTCACTTACAGTTAAGTTCTAGGGGTGTTGCCACTGAGGGGAAAATGATTTCTCAAATGATTGAAAGATGGAATGTCTTTTCTTTGGGTATTTCAAAGAAACTCCCAAAACTATTGAAGAAAAATGTTCAAAGAAAATGAAAACTTTGTCACTTTTGTCGTTTCCCCTGCCCCGGGAACTGAAAACAACTGTTGGCTAGCCATAGGACTCTGCTGTTGCCTGCTCTGGCACAACACTGTCACACTCTTCCCAGAAGCACAGCCTTGAATAGTAATAGTTACAGGAATGTCCAAAACCAGATGGTGGCATTGGAGACTAAATGACTCACAACTGAAATTCTTTAGTCTTAAATTCCTCCCTGATGTTACTCCATCAAAGCCAATTAATTTGGCCTCCTGAGCCAGCATCTTCCTAAACTTTGCCAAACCTCTTTGGCTTGTTACTGTTGCTTGCAAATGGTTTTAAAACAAGTCCTCTTCCCATCCCCTCTAGACATGTGTTCAGAGAGCATGGGCAGCGGGCAAAGACTTGTTATTAGGAAAAAAGCTGTCCCCGCCTAGAAATTTGCACTCAGCCTGAAGATATTTTTTATAATGTATTAACAGTGGGTCTGATAAGGCTGGAACTTTTTTAGAGACAAATATCTAATTTTTACCTGTTTTAATTTACTACTTCTTGCTTGCATCAAATTCTGCCAGCTATTACAAACGCTCTCTTCTTCAGAGAAGGTAAAGTAATATAGCGAGAAGACTAAACCAGCATGCTAAGAAACTCTCACATGGCTATCTTTTCTTAATTTTTTTTTAAAGACAATTTGCTGCTAGAATTTCAGGAATTCCAGTGTTTTAAAAAATTAAGAATCACACTTGCTGAGGTCCATAAATGTTTGGCAGCAAAACTTCTGCTCAGATTAAGAAGCACTGGATGGCTCAGCAAATGACAGCCCTACAAGATCCCTTCTCTCTTGGTCGCTGGTTCAGATCCAGACCAGATTGATAATCACCAGCTGCTCTCTCTGGGAGAATGTGGTGTAGCTACCCAATGCGAGCCAAGTTCTGTTGGAGAATGAGTGGTCCTCCCACCTACAACCTCCGTGCTGTTAAGCTAATCTTCAGTCTCAAAGGCAAGGCCATGGGTTGGAAAGCAAGTGTGCGGAGAGAATCATAGTGTCAAGCAAGTGTCAGAGTGGGGCTGGAAAGCTCTCCCTGCCAGTATCACACTTTAAATTTATTGTTTCCATTGTAGATGCTTTGGTAAGTACCAGTGTCCCACTGAGAGGGAGCTGTACAACTTTGTCTTACAGACAGGGAGACAAACAGTGAAACCGTCTGTGTCCCCCCCCGACCCCCATTTTTTACTTCTCACCCAGAAGTAACTCGAGTGAATTTCCTGGAGTTACTCCAGTTAAAAATTGGATAAATAGGAGAGTCTTTGTTTAATGTATTTCTTCAGAAATGCCATTTCTTGTGGCTTATGTGGCCTTACAGTGCCACATGAATTATTATGTAATGTAGTAATACTATATTGACTGGAAATGTTTCTCACGCTATAATGTTAAAGTCAAAGTGAAGTGGAAGAGAATACGAAAGGCTGAACATTGAACTTGTCTTCAGCCAGGTACGTGTGTGGGGTGAGGGTGTTTGTCCTCGCGCCCAGTGTTGCTTTCCACATGCTTCAGTTTGATTGTATTTAGGCTTTTAAGAAGCAGCAGTACCCTGCCAGGCATTTCAGGTGCTTTTTCCATGTTCCAGGAAGGAATATAAAAACACAACACTGGTGCTGAAACAAACAGCGGACCAAAATGCTTTGGCAAGGAGTCATCCTTCCATTCAAAGAGCCAAGGCTCATGGTGGGGGGTCAGGTCTCTGCTGATCTTGGTGCCCCTCATGTCTTTCTGTAATGCAATGCTGCATTTCCCTTGTGGAGGGGGAGAATGCCGTTACATCTGGTAATGATGTTATTCTTATTGCATTCGTGTGTTGCACTGCTGTAGAGACCTTGAAAATATACATCCAGCCATCTGATCCAGCTTTTTTTTTACTATACACATTCACTTACTCTTCAGCTCTGAGGCATATTGACTTAATTCCCTCTGTTTTCTAATGCTGTGTGTGGTTTAATCACATCCCCAGGAAGAGGTGTAATTATTAAACCACAGGAAAGTTAATGACTGGTATTTGCTCTTCAGTATAACCCATTTTGGTGTCCGGGGTTTGGCATGTCATCCAATGGGAAGACCAGCTTGGAGACATAATCCTCAAACCACACATGATTTTCCAGTGATTTATACATATTTTTTCACATACTAGTTAGAACAATAGTTTTGCTGGTTATTTTAGAAAAGCATGGTTTTTTGATCAAGCTGTGCGGTGCTTACCGTGCAGCAGAAGGTAGTACCTGCTGAAAATTCTTCCCTAGAATTATCCCATGTTTTATATGGGGGATGGGTATTTCACCATATGCAAAAGATTTTACATAAAATTTGCATACTTGTGTAAATGTTGCCTACAGTACTTGTCATTACACAAATGCATAATTCAGGGTTTTTTGTTAAATCAAGAGCTCCTAATGTACTTTGCTTATTATGTATAAAATCCCTAGGAAATTGGCTAACAATTGTTCAACATTTTCTTTACTGAGGGGATTTCCTGGCAGTCTCGCAATAGCAGTTGGCTATTAGTAGCTCTCTGTATGTCTGATGAATTCTGTTTAACTAAAGATCCACTAAACAATATCAAATTTTATATTGGCCAAAAGGAAAGGAATAGAGTCCATTGGAAAACAGCATTTCTGCATTTGGTTTGTATTTTATTTAGGAAATGATGATCTAGAATCAGACCTCTGCTCTTTGTCTATGAGGTTCATTAAATGATGATGATGATGATAATAATAATAGTAATAAAAACTTAGAAACAGGGCCAGTTCAATCATCTTTGTTAATCTCCACATGAAGTTTGCAAACCAAACAAGAGATTTGTGAGCCATGATTACCTGAAGAGCTGCTGCGCTCATCCCTCGCTGTTTGCACATGGCTGAGCCTGCCCCTGCCTTTGCTCTCTTACCCATTCCAATCAGTAAATCAGACACTGGAGAGACTTTATGTATGGAGGATTAGGGAACAGTTGGAGTTTTACTTTAGGGGTGAAGGAGACTCGTGCAGGGGTTGTGCTTTGTTTATTATGTATGAAGTCCCAAGGTGAAGAGGGAAGGGCATACCGGTGACGGATAGTTTGTTCAGGGAATAATTTTACAATATCAGGGAAAACACCCATGGAATAAGGTGCTATTCCGTGTGAGTAAAGGTATCAGAACTGCAATGAATAAACTCAAAACAACCCTGTCTGTTTAAAGGGACTGGTTAATTGTTCTGGAAACGGAGGATTAACAATATTTTCTGGAGTGAAGACGGTCATGGTTTGCCTTCTGTTTCACGGAGCTGAATAAGCTAGAATTCAACTGTGAAATTACTCAGTTGCATGCTGACAGTTCTGCTTCTTGAGCATTTGTGAGGCTTCTACACTTACTGTGCGTGAAATTCACTTTCCCTCTTTTTAAGGTGTTTAGTTGGAGCTTTATGTGGGACTGCTCTTAGAAAGTACAGAAACTTTAAAGGGCTGGTTCTGGGTTCATGCACAAACTTGACAGTAGTGGTGTTTCACTACATTCAATTTAAAAACTGTTTCTGATTTCATATATTTCAGTTCAAGAATGTCGGGATTCCTCATTTAAACTGGCTTTGAGGTCAAAACCAGGCTTTAAACTTTTGCTTAGGAATTTATGGGCATTTGCACGTCGAAGGGGACGTAAAACCCTCCCACAACACAGTGGCAAACTCTGTGTAGGTGTAAAGATAGCACATGATCTGGACACTGGAGAATCAAGCTTTGGCATAGAAATTCATCCTTCCTCAGCCCTAATGCCTCATCCACGTCCTCATCCTGGCAGCTTAGTGAGGAGTGTCCCCATCAGCAACAAAATTTCCCTACCCTTTAGGTGTAGGTGAATTGCATCAGTGAAGGTGATCCTCAAAGGAGAGGAACTTCTTCCGCATATCATCTTTGACACTGATGGGGGCCAAGAGGGCTGACATGCAGCGAAACTGGCTGCATGCTGTCAGAGGTATGTGGCTATGCAGAATCTTAACTTGAGAAAATCAGATGATTTCTCAATGACAATGTGCATGGCATGGGAATTGTTTCCACGGTTTAGGGAAGATGAAATCTAAGAGTGTGCTTTTGTTTTTGTACAAATGGGGCTCAAAATAAAAGAATGTCATTGGGGAGTAGGGAAGCAGTTGTTCAGTTAGAAAGTTTGAAACTTGTTTTTGAAGCAAGCAAACATATTGGGTTTTTTTTTTTTCCACTCTATAAATAACTCTTGGCAGGCAGAAACAACCTTGATTGCATGAGATGAAGTAGAGCAACCAGCAGGCTCTACAGCAGAATAAATGGCACTGTGCCAAGAGCTTCATCAAATGAATAATAGCTTCCACTTGACAATCAGTAAAGTGCCTCTTCTCCTGTGGATTTAGTTTTTAATGATGATTAGAGAGGATGGGCCCCTAAAATTTCTCTGGTAGAAATGACCTCCTATTAATTTCTGTTACTTGAAATGCTGAATTTCAAAGCTATTTTACAGCTGCAAAACCAAAAGCACTGACATAAAGGAACTATTATCTTTGTAATTGTAGCAACAAGTACTAAATTTGTCATTGATTAACAGACTTTTTAACTTTATGATCCTTCTGTTGGCTATGTCCCTTACATAATGTTCTGAGCTTTCCAGATTGCCGTCCTTTCAACGTAAAATGTTTGTTAGAGTGTGAAAGTGTATCTTGTGGACTAGGAATCCTTTCTATACTACTGCCTTTTTCTAATTTAATTCCTTCATGTGGTTTTTTTTAATAGCATTTGGTATTGATCATTGTGGGTAGCAAAGGGCATGTTTCAGTATGTGTAGTGTGGGAGAGTCCTTCCCAGGTGCGTGTATTCAGGGGCAGGTAGGTGTGCTTTGTCAGTGGGGTGCCTCACAGACAGTGGGGACAAATAAGTAAATCCCAGTTGTCGTTTTCCCCATGAATAAAGGGATCTTCCCTGCTCTGCTGAGTAAAGAAATGTGGGGCTTTCAAGGCAGAAGGAGTTTAATCACCTTGAAAGCCTGGACCTGCAAACATATCCCATGCCTCCTTTCCTCTTTTTTTTCTTGGTTTGTTTTTTTTTTGTTGTTTTTGTTTTGTTTTGTTTTGTTTTGTTTTGTTTAAAACAAAGTTGTAGAAAGAAACTTTGGTGAGTGCTGTTAGAGCCTCCATGATACTGTTTTAGTGGGGAATTATAAGAAAGGCTGATTAGGTCTTACTTCTTGATTAAAATATAGAAGCAAATTACAGTCTAGTCTAGGCTTCTGTCCTTGGGCTGCTACTGCTGGTGGTTTGGGACAACACGTGCTGCACAGTGTTTAATAACAGAGCATAATTTTACAAAGCCATAAACCACTTTGTGCGATCACCTCAGTGTTTGAAATGTCCCAAAGGCACCCGTTTCCTTGCTAGCAAGGAGCCAAGAAGTATTCCAGCACTGCGTAGGTGTCTGCGCCGATGGGGCAGGCTGCCTAGTGGCTGCAGCCCCTCGCCCCTGGCAAGGACAGCGGAGGTGAGGAGCTTCTTCTCCAGCCCTGTCGTGGGCTTAGAGCCACTGCAGGCCATCGCAGGGGTGACCCTGGGGGAGCAGGCTCCCTGGGAAGCCTGGCTAACCCTCCGTGCTTCCTGCAGGAAGGAGAGAAAAGGATAGATGAGAGTAAGAAAGAAGGAGCAGATACTAATTAATGATCGTATGGCTTAAGGCTGTTACTAAGAAAAAAAAAAGTGCTTGAGGGAGGTAAAATAAACTTTCTTTTTTACATCCAAAGGGGGTTTCAGGGTGCTGTCTTCTGTGTGCCACACTGTGATGGAACATTAGCAGAGGACAATGTAAGAAGCATTGTAATAGGAATTTTGTGTCCGTTGCAGGTACTCAGACTTGGTACATGTGGGGATGTGACTGCCTTGGTGTGTCTGGTTTGACTACCTGCATTGTGAGCCCTCTGTGTTTGTCTGAATTGTGCTAATAGGAAGCTTTGACAGCTATTGATGGTACTTAGAAGAATGCTGCAGGGAAAAAATAATGGGAAAAGATTTAAGAATACTATCCAGATTTCTGGATGTATGGTTAGGATGCGAGGAACCCCTGAAAATAAAAAAATTAAGGCTCTCAGTTGTAACCACTTGCTTAGAATATTTTTAAATATTTTGTTCTGAATGTCTTTTTTTTTTTTGCTTTAGCTTACATTTTTACCATAAGCGATCATATTTTCATAGTAAAAAACTGGCTTTGAATAAAAACTTGGAACTTTTAATTTAGACTATTGAAACTGGATTTTGAATTGGATATTGAAACTGGCAATTTGTCATAACCGACCTTTTTCCCTACATAAAAAAATCAGTGCTGATGAATGAGCATATTTTTTAAATAAACATTTCTCTAAAAAGTCTTGGCAAGCAATATAAGTATACAGAGCAGAGCATGCAAGCAGAGATAGTAATTTATTTCTGGAACTGGTCATTCTATGTGTGTACCATGGGAGTTGGGATTTTCTTCAGTTTTGCCATGAGTGAAAATTGTTTTGCAAGTCTTTTTTGTTGATACTTGTTTTGGCTGCCTTTGTGTGTTGCATGGTATTGTGTTTTTTGCCACGTCAACAAAATAACTCAAGCTAGCATTTTGGAGTAAGAGCTTTGCGTTTGCAAGTTCAGCTGTTGGGTGGTGTGAACCTCGCCTAATATTTGCATGAAAGGTGCTGTGTCTGTGATAAGTGCTGTTGTGAAATTACACAGCATTTCTGTGTAAAGCACACTAACGAGAACAGCAAAAGAAATGGTGAGGTGCTGGTTTCCTCCTGCAAAATAAGTGGCTATGGGGGATTCTGGCTCTCCCTGGGAGCTGCAGGGCAGCCTGGTGGAAAAGGGCTGTGCTCCATCCCTGGTGGTAGCACACACAGCAACAGGAGAAGGACTGGGCAGTGCAGTACCCAGCTTACTGAGGGCCGTGGGCACCAGAGGGGCGAGGGCTTGGTGCCGTGTTTTTGTTAGGACACAGCAATCCTGCCAGCTGTTAATGACTGGCCTCAGCTTTTGGATGCCTCTTTTCTACCTACAGTCTTAGGGACTTCTGAACACAGCCAGGCAGTTTGTAGGTTACTGGCTGTCACTATCTGCAACACCCAGATGTAACATGGAGATGGGCAGAGCAGTGTTTGCTGTGATGGGTTGGCAACAATGGGACACGGTATCTTGGGGACAGCGCATCATCCTAGCAGCAGCTCTGCTCACTGGGCTGCAGAGTGTGCCTCCACCCAGTCATTGCAATGGGATTACAGCCTGGTTTTTTTCTCCTTTAGCTACTGGGACCTGTATTAAACACTTGCACAATTATATTTTTATGACTATTGGCAGAAGTTGGCTTTCATTTAGCAAGTAGTGCCCTATCACTTAATCTAGAGTTCTCTCACAAATGATGTGTGATCAGCTAACAGCATTTAAATTACATTTCTATGCTATCAGACATGTACTCCAGGGAATTTTCACTGAAACTATTGGAGTTCTTATCAAGGTTTGGAGAATACAATAGAATATCCAATGCTGACAACACTGAATTGCTTTTGTGAGATGCCACAACACTTCAAAAATTGTTTCCTGCTTTAAATTCAGGAGAATACGGCACTGTCTTGGACATTGCTGTGCAGTAACTGTTAGTAAATACTTCTTTTAGCACAGTGACCTGTGCGTGACCAAGGTAACACCAGGCAGCACCAAGACAGTAACATAAACTTAGTTTGCAGTTGAGGGGCTGGGAAGGAAAGCAGACGCAAAGACATATTCAGAAAATCAGGTAACTAGTAAAAAGGACTTGTTTCCTCAACAGGCAGAGGCTTTGTAGGATACACTGTAGATCTACGAAGTTCATACTCAAATGAGATGGTAGCAAGAAGACTACTTTTACAAAGTCCCTCCTACTGATAAATGTCCTTTGCATACTCACGCATCTTCAGCAAAATCCAGCATCTAATTTAGAAATTCATGACCTATGTGTCCTTTCTTTTTGTGCCTGCCTTCATCACAGAAGGGCTTCCCACTATTTACAGCGGGGCTTCAGTGTAAATGCTAGTGCTCTCAGGACACGCTTGGTAAGGCTGTTGCAGCCTAGTGTTTGTGCTTTTATATAAAATTAAATATACCTGGGCTATCTCAAAGGCATTAGCATGGTCCATGGAGCTTTAAATCGCTGTACATCTGTAAAAGCCAAACACGGTTGTGGGTGATACCCTGCTAGGGATGCTGCTCCGAGTCAAATTTGACACAAATATAAACAAAAATATGTTAAAAGTTGAGCTTATTGTTTCAAGTTAATGACTACAGCTTTAACTCAAGACAAGACAAGAGCTGAAACCAGGTGAATATGGCTTTAAACCACACAAGAGTTTCCCCTGTGGTTTTGGTTTTTTTTTTTGCTGTTTAAGTTTAGTTGAATAAAATAATCAAAATACTCTGTAGGAATGATAAGCTCTAAAGTGTTTTATTCCAGTAGTGTGGTTTGGATAATTTGTGGCAGCCTGGAACTCAGAAAGTGGTCAAAATAATTTATTGCAGGTATTTGGAATAAAAATTAGCTTTAGAAACCAACCCCTTGAGAAATTATTGTGATTTCATCTTGTGGAAACTAATCAGACTCATTTGAACAGCTTTGTCACAAACACAGATGTATTTTGTAGGTGATCAAGTTTTAGAGATAATTCATAATTTTCCATAAGAAATCTAACTCTTCTGTATGTATTCATACTTTTTATAATCATTAAGAACAACTATAATTATTTTTCTAGAAGATTCTTCACTCTTCCAGTCTCCATTTTCTGGCTACCTTTAAGAAAAAAAGTAATCGGTGAATTGTTTCAAAGACTTGTAAAGCTCTGAAGTCCTCTGAAAGTTAAACATGCAAGAAGAAGGAACCAAGAATCTAGCTTTCCACAACAATCCTACAACAGCTTCCTCAGCTGGAAACAGATATGCTCAAAAGTTTTGTACTGCTGCAACTTGTGGGCTGCTACATGTGTTGCAAAACAGAATTAAAGTCTTGAGGTTCATTCTTTTCTTAACTGCAGCTAATTTTCGTGTTATGGAGCAGATTCTTCTCAAACAGATGGTCATAGTCCTATTTTATCAGCTGGTGATCAGACTACAGAAGTTTCAGAAAATCTTAATGCAAGTGGGATTGAATCCATTGCTTTATTATTTTGGATTTAGCATATTTTCCACAGGTTTTATATGTCTTTATTATATATACGTAAATATATATTTATTTTATATATATACACACAAATATAAAGCTATATTTAGCCACAAAAACGAGAGGCGTTCTTCTCAGGGAATGAAATGTGTGGTAACAAATTACAAGAAAATGTTCCAGCATAGCCTCTGCAAGGCTCTGAAGGGCTGCTTGATAATTTTTTATGCCTAAGACTTTTATTTTCTCTTAATAGGCAGATTTTTTTCTTTTCAATAGGCACAAGATCTTGAAATTAATAGAAATTCAACCAAGTAAAACTAAAGACAGAAGTGAAAAATGGAGGGCCAGATCTTCAGACACTGGTACTTTGGTATAACACCTCCACATCACTGTTCCAGAAGCATTTTGGGTGTCAACTAGAACCCTGGAGAACTGCTTTTGTGTTTGAGGTGGATGTGCCCTAAATTAGCAGTGTCTCCTTCCTCTGAATGGCTGGAGGTGAATCCTGCCCTTGCTGCTGAAAAGGTGACGAAGATTTGGCTCCATTCAATATATGGCAACAAAGTCTTTGTTAACTTCAACAGACTTTTACTGGTGATGCAAAATCTTCTTTTACAAGACTGCTTATGAATCCTGGCTTCTCCAATGTGGCGTTCCTGAAAAAGTGCCTAAAAAGATGCTTAGACCTCATTGAGGATGGAGTTTAATCCTTGCTGTTCACAAGTGATTACTTCTTGCTACAAGACAATTGGCTAAAATATCCTAACAGTTTCCTGAAGTCAGTATGAATTTGCCTTGAACTGGTGAACTGCAAAGCTGTAGTATCTAGCAAGTGGGATGGAACAACAGTTATTCCAATATTCCCGAGGAGCCCTGAGTAACAAATGAACATGTTCAGGGCTCTGCTTTGTTAATATGGGAGTAATAATAGATGTTCATTGTGAAATTTAAGATCAGAACTTGCTGCCCTTGCTCTTGCTGTGGTAATCAAAATGATTATATTTCCCTGGTATCATCATACTGATCTTCCAAAATGTGAAAGCAGTACACGATGCAGCAAAATGACTCACCCCAAAGAAAACAATGCATAATTATCTTTAATAAAAGCTGCATTTTTCAGGAAATTTAAGCCCCAGAACAGCCATGTTGAGGCAATCTGGTATTTATCAGTGAACAAAGCCCCTCGTGGGGGCTTTGTGTAAGTGTTTGCCACAATGTATGGGGAAGAACTGATTGATCCCTGACTGTCTGCATCAGTGGGTGGGTCTCTGGAGGGTGCTCAGCCCTGGCCCACCCCTGACGCTACTAAGTCCCTGATTCAATCCCTATCTTTGCCCACGTTTTACTATGCATTTCAGTGAGAGGACAGCAACGAGCTGTTACAAAACCCTACTCACTATAGAAAGCTGCAACCACTTGAAGACCTGCCAAAATTTAGGCTAATTATTTGCTAATTAATTAGTTGGTAGAGGTACATTTGAGGAAAAAAATGCATAACCAGGACTGAGCTGAATTGAATTCAACTGTAGTGAGCTGAATTCTGCTCGTTGTGGCTGTGATGACCTAGCACCTCTGTGAAAGGCTAGTGTGAGACCTACCTGTCACTGTAGCCTTACTCTAAATCTGCTCAGGTATCTAAGTCCTCTGCCCTTTGCTCAGTCACACATAAGAATTGTTTGGTAGCAGCAACACTTCTCCTCTTTTTGCTACAGACAAAGCTGATGTCTCCTGCCTACCAGACACAACTGGCTCCTCTTGCTCCTGGGACTTCCCTTTGCCTCTCCCTGCGTCGTACCATCCCCTTGCTCAGTCATGAGCTCACTGAGTGAAAAATAGAGTGAAACTGTAGTTTTTCCAATTAACAGAGAAGGAACTCTGATGGTTCTCACAGGTTAGGTTCACTGGAAATAATATGGCTCCAAGCTTCAAACAGCATGTAATCCTTGTCCCCGAGTATTTCTGAACTCTACTCAAGGCTTCCTGGGCCACTGCAGTTTGTGATAAAAGCACAATAAAAGTAATGAGGCATTGTAGTTATACCCATGATGCTGCTCACAAAGGACTGCAGGGTGGGTTTTAGCCACTTCTTCGCACTTGCAGTGGCGCACACCCTTGCTGGCCCTGCAGGATAGCTAGGTGGAACTCCCAGGATGATAGCAGAGAGCTTACATCATGCTTCCTTCCCTTCTGGGGAGCCAACCTGTGCTTTTGTCTCTGTGCAAGGGAGGGAAGAACAAAACCACAAAGTTTTTTCTGAAACCACTCAAATCATTCTCCTTGCTTTTGCACTGGTTCTTAAACCAGGGTGTACGCATCCCTCTTTGCTTCAATGGAACTTTAGCATGCATTTAAGGTTAAGCACATGCTTAAGACCTTTCCCGGATTAGGAGCCATTGAAAACAGATAAAATGTCTTGTATAAGGGTGAGCAAGCCAAAAGGATGGTTGGCATGGCAACAGCTGAAAAATTCCCCCAGTGCAAAAAGCTAGAGAACAATGCAGGGAGGAATGCTTCTTCCCACCTTGCTTGTCTAGCTGATAGCTTCAGGAATGCTCAGCCAGTCTCTAGATCCTCCTAACCACTTAAACGTTGTCAGCTTTCACAACTTGCTCAGTGCTGGATGAATGGTTAGAGACATCAGAGTGTCTCTTTTTTTTGGTCACTTTTGCTCATCATGATATTATACGTAATCTCCAAGTGGACCAAATTTAGTCTTCACTCAGTAATTTTTGTGTAATTGTTCCTGCCTATTAAGTTAATTGTATGCACTTGATCGTGACTGTCTCTAGCCAGAGAAATATCCAGTGCAGATCCAACAGGTTCTCAGGACCACTATATGCCCTTCTAAACTGACTAGCTTGCATGCTTTTTAAACAGAGTTGTCATGGGTACTTTTATCTTTGCCCAACAACATGCATAGAATCATAGAATATCCTGAGCTGAAAGGGCCCATGAGGACCATCGAGTTGAACTCCTGACTCCACACAGGGCAAGCTCAAAGTTAAACCATATATCCAAGAGCATTATCCAAAGACTTCTTAAATACTGACAGGCTTAGGGCCATGAACACTTCCCTGGAGATCTTGTTCCAGTAACGCTTTACTTCAGGTGTTGATTTTAACGGAAGATTGTAATTCAGACAATCACTTCAGCACAGCATTATCTAAGCAAAACTTCACTTAAGTCTTAAATTTCTTTACTTAACTCTTGTCCCTCTGTAATATGCTTTACATGAACAAAAGGCATCTTTTATCAATTTAGTTTGCAGAGAACTTTTAAAGAGAGTGAATGAGAACCCAGGTTTGCTTTAAAGACTGAGCCCCCGGGATGGCATTATTGACCTGACCGTGTTCCTCTCCTGGCAATATGATGCAGTCTCCAGTCTGGAGTGACAGTCTGACAGTGTGAACTGTCATCTTCTGAGAAGCACTTATGAATTCTCCTGGATCCCTCTGCTCTCAAACAGGGGAGGTGGAAGAGATGTGCTGAGTCCTGTAATTCATCTCTGCTGAATTCAGCTGTGAATAGCTCCTTTTTAACATGGATTTTGTACTGCTGTCTGTGCGCTACTGTGAACAACATCAAAACCTAAACTTATTTTCTTTCATATTGTTGATTCAGTTTTTTTCTTTGTAGTGTCCTGTAGCAAAGATAAGCTTTATGTTTGCATTGAGAAACAAACACACAGATAAAATCCCTCACAGTATTAGTAACTAATAAAATTGTTATTTTTTGTTATCGCAAGTAGCAAGGACGCAATGTTCCCTGTTAGTATTTAGGCAACGATTCTATAGGTAAGGTTGCAGCACTCAGGAGTATATAGTCTAATTCTTGGGTTTCTGAACCAATAGAAATAATTAGTTGTGATTGAGGATGACTTTTTTGTTCAGCTGTTAACATTAACTTTTAACACTGAAAAGCAAATAGGGGCCTGGCTGTCAAAAATGCTGCATAAATTGAATTTTACAGGAGATGGCATGGTGAACCATCCTATCATGACCTTGCTGTTTATTGGGCTGGGTTTGCAATACCACAGTGTTTTAAAAAAATCATTTCCATATGAGTATTGGTGTGAGATTTTACTTTCTGAACATATCTTCCTCAGTTTGTCATGATTTTCACTGCCATGGAGCTATAAGTAGGAACTTATCTGTTTTCAACTGGTTGCCAGAATCCTCACATACTTAGACTGTGCAGTTAGAATTGATTTATTTTGTGGATATGAAGTTGCAGTTACAAAGTTTTATTGAAGAGTCATCACTGGTAAAGAAAAAGCTCAGACACACTGCAGAGAGATTAAATACCTCTGAACCCACGGGCTTTGGTCTGAGTGATGAAACAGAGAGCCATCTTCTATAATCTGAAGGAGAAGGGCCTGGGACACTCCATTGTCAACCTGCTACGAGATCTCAATTTCATACTGAGTGTTGTGGTGTAGGTGGTAATGGATGTTTGATGGCATATTCTGAATAAGATCAAAATTGTCCTTTGCTTTTCTTGGCTTCTTTAGAAGGAGCTCTGTTCGTTAGCCAGGGTACCACCATGCAGCGTATCAGCTGGACCACTGATGTTTACAGCTAGAGGGGAGCTTTAAACATTTCTATGCCTCTGCTTTTCTGCTGTTTCTTGCTGGACTGCACGTGCCTTTGGGCCCAGATTAGGTGTGGAGAATGGGCTTGTGTTTGGCAAACAAGCCAAAGACTCTGGACATCAAAGTTCAGTCTCCTGCTGTGGCATGGCTTTCCATGTGCCCTCAGGTAAACCAATCACTTGCAACGCCTTGTTGTGCACGTTCTGTAAAATGGTGCGCAACCTTACCTATTAGGGGTTTTATAAGGAAAAATATACCCAATATGGTGAATTGTGCAGCTTCTATGGCAATGCAAAGTGCTACGTAAGTCCTGGAACCAAGATCAGGCCTCCTCTGGATCCCCTGGGCATTTTGCTTCTGCTGATCGTAGCAGGAGTTCACAGTCACTCAGCGCAGAGGAAAGGTTCAGATTAAGAACTGTGTATTTCTTATGCTCACATTCATCTGTCATCTTTGCTCAGTCTACCAGCATGATTAAGTCATCCAGGAATGGGTTGAAAGGGCTGGGTTTGTAATTAAAATGGGAACACATGGCTGGAGTTTTCTTTTACCTGTTGCAGAACATGGAGTGTAAGGCATGTAAGACATGAATTGGATGTAAACTTCCAAGAAGAATTGAGTAATCATTTCAGTGATACTGCCTGCAGCTTGCTCACTTGCTTTTGATGCAGCTACAAGGTTACCAGAGGATGGTTCACATCTCTGTGACTGTTGGGATCCTGGGATTTTGATGACATTTCCTTTCCCTGTCTATTTTTCTTCTATTCATTTGTAAGAGTGCATATTTTTTTGTTTGTTTAAAGGAGTCCTAGTCATGTTTTTCCCTCAGATTCTTTCTCAAGGAATCAAAACTGAAAAGAACAGTCTTGAGAGCATTTCGGCTCCAGTCTTTGGCAGGTATTGAGTAAAAATACGGTGTGAAAAGTGTAAGCTCACCCTATTTACATCTACAGCGAATAGCTGATGATAACGGATCGCAGTGTTAGGTTTGTTAGTTTTGAGTATCCATTGCCTTTTGCCACTCAAAACCCACCATCTGCAAATCTGACTGCTGTGTTTTTCTGGGTTAGGTTTTGTCTGTGGATGCGCAAGTAGGTACCTGGTAAGCTTTTCAGAAATGGCTGTAAGTCCAGCTGTTATTTTCCTGGGTAAGCAGCAGAAACCTCAGGGTCATTCCCCGTTACGTGTTTGCGTGTCAGCAGGTGCTCAGCGCCTGTGTCTGGTGCAAAGGTGGTGCCATGCCTTGTACCAGCGCGGGACGCCTGTAGGGTGATGAGGCTGCCCCGTGTCTTCCTGGGTGGCCCCGGGGTTTTCCAGCTGGCACCCTCAGTGCCCCATCCCAGCCACTGGCACCGACGACCCACGACTCAGGCTGACCCACAGGCTGTCCTCAGATTAGACTGTAATTTGGATACACTTTGTAAGAGCTCAGCTTACCTCAAAGACCTCCTTGAGAAGTTTTGATACCTGATGCTTGCAAAGCAGCCACCCAAAGCTCTGCTCTGAAGACATCTTCACAGAGCACCGTGCCAGTGCAAGAGAACTGGGTAAGGCGAAGGTGTCTGGTAGTGCGATTGTTATTAGCATGTGTTTTACCTGCTGCTTTGGGTGTATCACAGTCACCCTTTGACAGTAAAGCTCATGTTAAAAGGGCAACCGTAGTTTGCTGTATTGAAAGATGGGCAAAATACAGAAGCAAAAAATGGGGAATATAAAGTCACACAGAGACTCTACAGGAAAGCGAAAGAGAGAAATCAAATCTGCCAAGTCCTGGGCCTCAGCTGTAATTACAAACCTGTTTCACTCTCATTTACTTGTATTGTCATCAGGAGCTGATTTATTAAAATCCCTAAAGGTCACAGTGCTCCCTATAGTAAGAATGAGACAATGCAACAAACTATTGTCTGCTGTACTTGCCATAATCTGATATAATTGTTTGTGTTAGCATTTATGTTTATTTATATACCTAGGAAACTCTTTTTACAGTTTACTTTTGCTTGCTCCAGTTGTACATTCTCAGTCTAATAACTAAACCTTGCTATCCCACTGGAAACCATCATCTATCGTCAATTTACTCAAAGAATGACCTAAGCACAAGGAGTGTTTTGGTATAGAATCTAGGCTCTGTCTCCAGGGAAGTGTACCTTGCTCCAACTCCGCCAGCGCTCCAGGTTGGATTTAGTACTGCATTCCAGTAACTCGGACAGGTGTGCTCTGTTATGGTTGTGTATTGATTGTTGGTGGCACACGGATTTAAGCTGCTAACATAGTGGAAGAATTCAGAGCCATCCTTGTTAATGTCAGACAAAAGATCAGTAAGATTTGTGGAACAAAAAAAAAATGTGTTTGTAAAATGTTGTCGTCTTGGTTTTGTCCTTAATCCTTTTTCTGGTTATGAGGGAAATTTTGTTGTTTCCTTCAGAAGGACCCTGCTCAGATAACAGAGAATCCTGGTCTGAGGGCTACATCTTCATGTTTGACAGTCTATGATGTATTCTTCCTTATGAATGTGAGTAGGTACTTTCTGAACCTATATGAAATGCATTTGTCATCCAGAGTCACACTGGCAGCAAGTTCCCCAGCAGAACCGCGTGTCGTGTGAAGAATATCTCCATTTGTTTTTTGGAGCTTGCCACCTGGTAATTTCTTCCAGCCCTTGCTGCCTTTCTGGTTAAAGGAGGCAGCGAGGTATCTGGCCCCTCTGTGTGGCACTCTGCATTTCACACACACTAGCGTGCTGCCTACCTTGGTCAAAGGTGGGGCTTTGGACTCCGCTCCACCTTACAGCAACCATACCTAACAACTGTTTAGGAAGTCATCTGTTTTCTTACGAGCATTTTGTAAGCTCAGAGAAGAGACTGGAAGAGCTGCCGGGAGACATGAGAGTTTAGTCCAGCGGGCGCTCCAGACTGTGAAGCTCTAAAGAGTCAGCAAAGACTTTGTTGCTTCTTAATTCTTTCAGCCACTGCTTTGATTTTCATTGGTAACAGTGAGTGACCCGTGTTCAGATGCAGGGGGAGATAGTTTTACAGAAAATACAAGCGCTGCTCTTTCGCCTGATCTGGAAGGAAGAGGGAAGGTTGCCAGAAACGGCACGGAAATTAACAAGATGCGAAAGCCGTGAGCAATTGGCTTGTGAGCCTCCTTGGACAGCAGCAGTATCTTTAAAATGCAGTTTGCATAAGCAAGGAACGGTTTACTCATTACACAGAAAAGATTTCAAAACTGACCACAGGAAACATTTCTTTTGCACAGCTGATGTTCCTGAAGGACAGGAGGACGAGTCACAGGCTTGCCAACCCAGGTGTAAAAGGCAGTACAAGGCAGGGTGCCATGAGATCCGCGGGCTTGCCCCGCAGGGCTCCTTGCTGAGAGTTTTCTTCAGCAGTTTGATCGCAGCTGGAAGCAGAGACGGAACACGCTTTCCAGGGACGCACCAGGCCCTTGCTGGAGGCCCACCATCGCCACCTCAGCTGTCTGTCTGCCGGCTGTCTGTGCTTCAGTGTCAGACCAGAAAAAAATTGGGTTCAAGTTCAGCTCTTTTCTTTTTCCTTATTGGACTCAAAAACAGGGGAAAAAAGGAAAATTAAAAAATCTTTAGTTTGTGATACTTTTTTATGCTTTTGCCTGACTATGATGGAATTTGTGAACATAGACCTGAAATTATTTGGCCGAATATTTTTCACCCAGCTCTAATTTCAACATTTTAAGCTTGTATTAAAATATGAACTGCTGAACAAACAATTCTGAAGCGCCACATCCGTTGCTGTGAAGATCAACATCTTTTCCACAGAGAGGTAGTATTGCTTGTGCCAGTCATTTCAGATTTGATTTCTGCTCTTTTAAAGTGCATTTTTCCAATTAATTTGTGTGCTACTTTAATTTTCTATCCTCCACATACATAATAGTAATAATAATTCCAAACAATTATTATAATAATAAGATGAAGAACTGGTGGTTACTATCAATTGTAGGAAGACTCTAAGGCATATCTGATATGAAACTCACTGAAAATAATATGTCTTTATATGACAACCGAATCAAAAGAGGTGGCTTTGGATGGGCTATTTGAGTAAGAAGCTACATTCAATTTCTTGTAATTCTTAATTTTCATATACCTCATTTTTTATTTATTTTGTGAAAAAATAAGCTCATAATTTTATTTTCATCCTTACTACTTCATTTTTGCTATTTAATTCTGCAAGAAACTAGCTTTTCACTTGGGTGAAAAGGTTCCCCAGACTGCACTACCGGTGGAGGGGAGGGTCTGAGGAGGACACTTGAGTCTGCTTGGGGACGGCTCATTTACTATTTTTAATTCACTCCAAGCTTCAGGAACTGTGTTTTTTTTGTTTTATTTTCTGTTTCTCCCCAACGGGGCAGAGCATCAGCTCATCTTGGCAGTTACCCTGCCCATCCCTGTATCTCACGCTGCAGTTTCAAGCACAGGAGAAGCAGCGTGGGTTTGGGAGCAGTGCTTCCAGCTGTGAGTGTTTCTGCTTGGCCAGGGCACTTGCTGTGATGTTCACCTGAGAGGCAGTGCTGTTCAGCTGGTGCCCGCTGGTCTGCCACTGCTACCAGCTGTGCTGCTGTTTGTGGTGGCGGGACTTGCCTCGTCTCTTCCTTGTGCCCAGACAAGTCAGCCGCAGCTGCTGTCAGTGTGTCCCCCAAGCAACAACACTGGGCTTATCACGCAGGTGCTCTTCTCCTGGTGGCCTCGATGAGATCTTCAGGGGACTGTAATGAGAATGTTGTTGTAAGCTAGGTCTAAATGTGCCTGGACCCTTTACCTATTTTTGGGTTCTGGCTTGGCAGAGCCCAAGTGAGCACTGCTGTGTCTGTGTTTGGGAGTCACTGCCTGGGAAACAGACGGTCATGCTACGGCTGTGCCAGTCCTGTAGGTCCTGCGCAGTAGCCGGAGGTGTTACTGGCCCTGGCTTTGCTTCCTCTCCTGCTGTAAGATCTCAAAGGTTCTCAAAGTGTTTGTCACCTGGTGGTGTTTTTTCTTTGTCCCAAACTCAGTCTGTGATCCTTCCTGTTCAATGCTCATTTCCAGATGCTGAGCCATACATGACACTGCTGTATCACTAGGAGCTCCTGGTCTTGTGGTATCTTCTGTATCTCTTGGTCAGACTATATCATAATTTCATCTTAGAGAAATGAATTGTTATCACCAGTGAATTCCTTTAGAGAAAGGGGAAAAATAATTTTCTCCTGTGTCTTATTAGCTGACTTGGCACTAGCTTTCAACAAGCAGTCTCAGGTCCAGAAGCAGCCTGGACAGAGAAGTATATAGCTCAACAGGAGCAGAATTGCACCAAAAGCAAACAGAATATATTAAAAGTGCAACTTTCTCTGAATTTCAGTGCTGCCAGTGCTAAGCCAATGTAGGTGTACCTGCAAAAGGTGCTGGAGGACCCTACTTGGCTAACCCCCCACTGAGTGGGGGCCCATCTGTCCTGCTCAGAGCAACATCTGCTTCCTCTACGTGTTCATAGTTCCTGGGCTATGAAACTAACTCTGCAGAAAGCTCAGCTTCTTTGGCTTATTCTGACCAAGTCTCTGGGGATGAGGCTCCTCTCAGAAGAAGGCCCAGCTGCCTCCAAGTCTTGACACTGGCAGGTCCCCTGCCTGTGGCTGCTGGGGCCCTCTGCCCAGGAGGTGGGCACCTGTCTTCGCAGGGATGCACCTTCCCTTCTGGAACTGGGCAGGTCAGGGAGGTTGAGTCCTGTGCCAGTAGTGGTGGGCACTCAGCCTTGATTTTTTCCTGCACTTACTTCAAACACTGGCAAGGACTACAAAGACCTGACATGGCTGAACAGAGGCACCAGGATTTTGGAGACCGGCTCTCACTGTATTGTTTCCCAAGATAAGGAAGGCTGACTGAAGATGTCTTGTAAGTTGGCAGGGTGAGAAGGCATGCATTTGGGCACACAAATCCCAGCTGCAGTTCAGCACAAAGGCACTGGGGAAACGTTATGGGGCAGGTGTGGTGGGGTCTGCAGTCTAAGGCCACATGGTGGAGATGAGCCTGAGATGGCTGGACAGGATAAGGCAAGCACCGTACTCACCTGGTGACTTGCTGAGAGAAAGTGGCGAGCTACGGACTGCTGATTAAGTCTCATGAAATGACACAAGTGCTGATGTGACTGCAAAACATAGTGAATAAACTGCTTACGATGTTAAAGACAAGGAGGGATCCTAAGCTCACAACCGAGCATCTGAGGAGGGGGAAGGGGAAGGGAATGGTGGGCTAGCCACTCCAGAAAAAATTGCCTTGGAACTTGGCTGTCTGTGAAGTTACTTGACTGTACATTACTTTACAGTGTGTTACTCAACAGTATTTACTGTTCAAAAGGAGAAATTGCAGCTAATTTCTGGAGGAGAAACACATTCATGTCTAATACTGGAAAGGTAAAAACCCACAATACAGTTCTACCAGTCTGATCCTTGGCTGTAGTTCTGGAGTTTCCTCCCTGTCAGGTTGCTGGAGTGGGAGCACGTTAATCCTTAGGGCAGGACGACAGTCTGATTCACTTTAAACAAAAAGTAAAGTTAGAGTTTTATGAAGTATTTGAATTGTCATCACTAAAACTTTGCTGCCATAGTGAAAATGGTGCTGTGCTTTGGGCTAGTTCTCGTAGCACACAGCCAAGATAAGAGGCACAAAAGCAGTGTCATGAACCCAGGGAGAAGGGGAGATCTCAACCTCTGCCTCTCCTTTCTCGTTTTTTTAATGTGGAATAGTTACACTTTCCAGAGTCACAGCTCTGTGCTGCTGCCAGGACCACTGATTTTCTTGACATCATTTCTACCCAAGGTTAAGAATATCGCACATTTTTGTTTAAAACTACTAACAGCATTCTCAGTGTGCACTGGGACTCGGATGTCTGAATTACAATGTCAACAGCCTCAGCTGTTTTACTTCTGTGGAATGAGCTGTAGTTACCAGAACCCAAATTACTCCCTCTGCTTCTGCTTTTGCTCAGATCTCTCCTGTGCTGCCTTTCTTGAAAATTAATCTGCTAGTCTTTTCCATGTTACCTTACAGCCCATTCCTGAAGCTACTGTGGACATAACTGTGTGAACTGGGGATGCTCATACAGCTGCTTTGTTTATTAAGTAAAATCAAATTACATAGGCCGCAGATAATGAAAACAAATAATGATAATCATAATTTCTTTCTTTTCAACCATTTATTTCTGTCAATATTAAGAATTTGGGGTTTGGAGCTGAGACACCTTTGCTGTGCAGTGGTAGAACTAGCTGGCATGTTTAGAGCACAGAGAGGTTTGCTTTTTTTAGCTCAGTTTTGGAAATAGGTTTCATATCTCCGTACGTCATGTTGATTGATTTATCTTTATTGTTTGCGGCTTGATTTTTTTATTTTTTTTTTTTACTTTTCCACCTTACTACTTTCTGACCACAGAAAACACATGTGGTAGAAATTTTCCATGACAGAAAGTTCAAACTCATTACAAAGATTTCTTCTTGGAAAATGGCTGAGGAAATAGATTTTACTGTGTGCCCTGAAGATCAACAGACCTGGATCCCTATCAGTCAATGACAGAAGATAATTCCAGAGTCAGGGGGCCAAAAAACTCCATCTTCTGTTCCAGAATAGTTAAATTCAATGGCAATGAACAATTAGATGGTATGGAAATCCCAGGTTCTCTCAATGCCTGTGCTGTACAAGACTCTAATTAGATTAAAACAGAGTGAAGGATGAGGGAAGATATTTAGGGGAACTAGGCTGAAATGAATCTGCTATTGACATACTTATTTGAAGAAGCTGTGCTGATTAGATTAACTCCAGTGAATGATAACCTCAGCTGAGAGATTTATAAAGATATATAAGAACATGTCTGGCACTTTAGACTGTCTGAAATTTCTACCCTGAATTTTTTATTGGTTCCAGCTCTAAAATAGTGCAAGCCATTTATATAACTCTCTGAACACTCTTGATATGGAGTAGCTATACATCCTATTCCTAAACAACTCTGCATGAAAAATGTTTTTTATCCAACTCTGTAAAGAGGCTGGAGAATTCCACAATGATATGTTGCAGACCCTTGAAAATTAGTGAAAGTGGAAAAAGAAAGGTAATACAACAGTAAATCACAGATTCAAGGGGAGTGAGCTAGAAGAGTAAATCCAAAATTATTGAATGAGGGTTCATTACTATTGTGCTATGAGTATTGTGCAATTAAAGAATTGGGCCAGGTTTCCTGAGGTATGCTGGTATAATCACAATGATTTTATCACAGCTATGTCAATATAATGCAAAGGAAAATGTGACCCTAGGAATATTTATGACTAGGCGTTAGCAACTTAAGGGAAACAATCAAATTGTGTGTGGCTTCCAATGACACAAAGCTCCTGGTGAAGTCAGCAATTAAAACTGGTGTCTTGCTCCAAGGAATAACTTCTGTGGATGGGAGCGTCAGGGAGCAGCAAGGGGGGCTGCTCAGCGTATCTTGTCCTGTGACATTTCTCTTGCATCAGGTCCCTGCTCCTGACCCTGACAGAGAGTTATACCGGATAATACCACAGGGTTCAGTCCTTCAGCTGCAGATGAAGAGTGAACATCCAAAGTGAGTTATTCGGAATGGCTCTTTGAATACTGGCAGCATCTGTGCAACATTCATGGCAATCACAATGCTTTAAGAGTTTAATTTTCGGTCATATCAGTGCTTTTCTGTAAGATTGCAAAGTTGCAACAAGCTGTTCAGCACTTGTGCAAGTTTTTACATTAAATTGGATGATAATGAACCCAAATATTTTAGGACACCTGTGCATGTCAGCATGTTTTTGTAGTGACATACCTCCTGTTCCACCAATAACGAAATTTCAGCAACTGGCTTTTAGTGATACCAGTAATTCTTTGTGTCTGTTATTTTTTTTTTTTACAAGAATGTTGTTGAATGAACAAGAATCACATGCACCTGTGATTAATAACATCATTGACGTTACATGGTTGGCTAAGGCATACATGTTCCTATCTTATATTACTTTCTCAGACCTGTGTAGGCAGCGACTGTAAAGGCACCTCAAGGCAACGTGTTTATTAGATCACTTTAGTTAGCATCATATAGGTCTACTCACTAAGATAACCTATAAGCATTACAAGGAATTTTCAGCCTTACTCGCTGCATGTTCTTTTGGAAGGATGAAGACTAGCAGTTACTTTTTCAGTCTGATATTAACCAGAAAAGCTGAAACCAAAGGTGAGAGAATGAATCTCTCAAAGTCTCAAAAGCAAAGACTTGTGTTTGCTTATGTTTTAACTCCCTGTGGATTGGTCAGTTTGTTGTGATCGTAAGTTCTGTTCATCTGATATCCTGAACCTTCTTGTTGAATCACTTCTCCTCTCTGATTTAGAGTTGCTAGTTCTTTTTTTAAGCTCAAGTTAACTCCAGCTGGCATTACATGCCACTACACATTATGTTAGAAGTTTGTTTAACTCCATGCAGAAATATGTGGTGACAGATTGATCCTCAAAGAGCTCATTGCTTTCACCTATTCTCCTGCTTGACACTTTGCTAGCTATTTGAAGACCTATTTTTCAACAGGGATTGTGGATGCTACCAGAACAGTTAGGGTATTTGAAGGCAAGAGTCAACAGTCTCATGCTTTGCCAGCTATGTGTAGTGCCAAAGTAAAGCTATCATATTAAAGGAAAATACACCCTAGACTTTTTTCACATATTATTTATTGAAGCTAGAAAGGACCAATACATTCAATGGTACAAAATACGGGACTAAACTCTGTTCTTGTTTTCTTCTTAAAACACGTTGTGGCCCTTCTTCCTAAGGAAATTTTCTGGTGTTGTGTGGGTTTCAGCTGTTTGATCTCTGCCTCCAGGTGCTCACAGAAGTAAATGTTCAATACCAACCCTCGCTAATACCAGCGAGCACTGCTGGCCAAGACCCCCATTCAAAGGGGTGAATGCACTCCTTTGAGCTTATTAAAAGGCTGCATGTCTGAACAGATGCTGCCCCATCTAACCCCTGTGACAGTAACCATTGTGAATTCAGTCCTTGCTGTGACCGTGTTGTCAGAGATTGGGGTGCAACCCTTACTTCTCCATGGTGACTTCCAGAAAGACTCTCGCACAGACCTTGTCAACGTGTAATTCAATACCATTGCTTTGCCTCTTTAGACTGGGTGCCTAAAAGCCCCCACACTGCCTTTTGGCACAACAGCCTAGTAGTGGGGTTCAGGCAGTCCCAAGCCATGGAGAAATGTGTTGGGATTTTGTGAACCCACCACAAGTCTGCATGCACTTAAACTCCTCAGGCCAGAGATGAGGCTGGTGTTTGTCTGCTTGGGATAACCTGGGAGGCCAAGCACCTCCAGGCTGAGAAAGGAACACAACCTGGCTAGATGAAAGCAGGCTCCTCTCCTCAGAGGAGGACTCTAGCAGGTGCCTGTGGCTGGGAGGAGAGACTTACACCTGGGGAGAAGGAGGAGCCTTTGATGAAGGGCCCTCCGGCTGAGCCAGGTATCATCAGGGGAGTGTGGTGTGCTTGTGTGCTGCTCTGTGCCTTTCTCTTTCATCTTCTCCAGACTATTCACTGGTGTGTGCAAGCAAGTATATCAAGCTGGGACATCTGACTCTGTTCTGCTGCCTTTCCTGGAAAATAACATTTATGGTGCTGGCAGCTGCATATAGGTAAGTCATCCTCTGAAATGAGCCGAGCAGTCCTGGTGCCAAGCTTTCTCATCCTGCCCTGTAAGTGATGTGTGTTCTGGAGATAGCATGGAGCAGTCTCTGGTAGTGCTTGTCTGCTCAGGGGCAGTTTGCCCCCTTTGCTATGGCACCTTTTTTCAGCAAGGGGTGTTTTCACTGTCTGGTTTGAATTTTACTTTTGTGTGAGGTTTCCAGTCTTGGGCCTTGGGTAACCTGCCTGTTGCAAGAAGTTACAAGTGCTTGGTGTCTGTAGATGTGGTTATACCCTTCCTGTGTGAGCTCTGCCTTGCTGATGCGTTAATTACATTGTTGTAACTTATTACAGCCAAACGTCTTTAAATGCTATCCCTCACTGACAGAATAATGACCTTCCTAAGTCATGCTAGCCAGAGGAGTCCCGCTGGAAGATCCTGTAGTCAAGTGCAACAAATTAGCAAATGACACAACAAATAAACAAGAGTTAAGGGAGAAAGCGTAGGCACAGTGCACATTCTTGCTGAGCATAGCCACATTATGGCATAGCCATAATGTGGTTTAGGTGGCCGCTTGAAATCCTGTAGTCCTGGAGAAAGGTGGAACGCCAGAAATAGAGACTTGTGTTTTGTGGATCAATGAGCAGCACTGATCATCCCAGTGTATAGCAGACCTTCGTAACTTCATCCCAACGTGCTCCTCTGTGTGTACTCACACAGACCTGGGATTTCTGCCTCTGTGTATAGCAGGATCAGGGCCTGTGCTCACCTTCCTGGACTGCCAATGCAACACTTAATGGGAAGACTTGTTTGGAAAACAGATTTTCATTCTAAGGGGGACAGAAAATTTGTTACTTAACAATTTTTTCGGGTCACTTCTCATGTCTTTGAACTTTGAATGTTTAGAAACTGGCATAAGTGATTTTTTTTTTTTTTTAATGACAAAAATGAATTGTGTAATGGAGAGTTGCCTAAAAACGTCTGGATTGGGCTTCCTTAATATGTAGAACACTGTTAATGGAGAGAAAAAAAAGTGGAGGACAATAATCAGTTTGGCAGGTCTGACCATTTGAAGGAATGTCTTTAACGAAGAGCTGTGCCAGAACTGTAACTGGATCACAGAACAGCCCCAAGCCTTAAAAGAGACATCAGAAACTGGTTGAAAACAGCACAAGGACAAACTGACAAAGGACTACTGCCCTAACTGGTAGGCCTGAGGTGACAGTCTGGTTCTTGTTGCTGGCAGGTCTTTAAATCCTAGAACTTCACTTAATTTGCTTAAGCCATGGTAAGCTATGATAAAAATCAGATAATATGTTAATAATAGCTTTAATAGAGTGATTCTGGGGTAACATTCCCCCGCCCTCCCCAGGTTGGATTGATGCAGATGGAAGTCCCTCTGACAGGCACCTTGCTGGGCATCTCCTCTGGGAGCGTGAAGCTGTCTAGGAGCTGCAGAGCTCCTACTCTGCACATAACGCTGAATCCCTGCTGGGCTACCTAGCACTATGCTCCTGCTGCATGTGCAAATGCAGAGTGCCCACTCTGTGTGATCAGGATGGCAGTCCCATGACCAGCTGGGGTCTGGCAGGTCAGGCAGATGAGCTTTCCGGCGTCTGATGTGACTGATATTTTAGAAGTATGTTTCCCAAAATCAAGTTGTAGCCAGCCTGCATGGCAGTACTGTGTGGGAGCAGACCCAGCAGCCAGCGTGCTGGTGCTGAGCAGGAGGTGGCAAGTCCCAAGTTCTCCTACCTGCATCTCCTTGGTCAGCAGGTCACCGCCAGTGAGCAGATATGGCCGGGGCATCGCCCTCTGTCCCTCTCTTTGACGCAGTGACCCTCCACATAAAGAGGCACCAGAGTCACTGCAGGGGAAAGATAATGCAAGGAGGGGTGGGAAACTGGCTCTTTGGCCATCAAAAAGGGTGTTTGACAGCCCTGGGATGTCTTCCTGGCGTCCCATGCTACTCCCGTATGCTGCCTAACGCAGAATATAAAAGTTTGCATTGCAGCCAGACCTGTGAAGCAAAGATGTGTGTTGTTGTTTTTTTTTT
>VZTL01034885.1:0-52054 GCA_013400535.1 Scopus umbretta | reverse complement strand
ATCTGGTCTTGATTTAAAGGCTATATGTGATCAAGAACCCTGTACAGCCTCTAGTAAATTATTTCAGTAGTTAATTCTCTTCACTGTAAAAAAATCTGCACCTTATTTCCACACTGAATTGGTCTGGCTTCAGCTTCCAATTCCCTGGATCTGCTTGGACCACACCTCCAAGAGAAGCACTCTAGCATCCAGCTTTCTCCCTTGGTGGTTCATGTAAAGCTGGATCTGGTCACCTTTAAAGATTTGCTTGAAGTACATCTGCAAAGTCTCATTATAAAAGGCTTAACCCCCACACAGCCACATGTGCTGAACCAAAGAAGAAAGTCAGGCTCAAAGACCACCCCCAGCCCAGTTTCTGACAGTAACCAGCCACAGGTATTTAAATAAAAATATAAAACCCAAGGGAGGCAGAGTGACCCTTTGCAAGACACATCTCTCCAGCTTCACAACTCAGGGGTTACAGGTTTACAGCTGAAGGTCATAGTGAGGTTTATCAACCAAGGCATAAGGTCAACCCTGTTCATATTTGCATGGTCTCCAGTCTGCTTGGGCATGGGCAGACTGAACTCACCTCTATTTTCATAGCACTCAGGTGTGTCCTTAGGTAAGCATAACAGATGAGCCCTCAGGGCAGGTTTTCCCGGTACCAACTCACCCACTTTTCTTATCTTGTCATAAAATTTGATCGAAGATCTGCAGCCTCTCACCCAGAGCCCCCAGTCACTTTCCCCTAATGTTTCCCTACACAGAGTGTGACCAGGCCCACAGCTTAGTACCTATCCAGTCACACTTGTACTAAATTAAACACAGGGAAAAGGCTTTTGGCTGCATTCTGTCCATCTCCTGGACCCACAGCTCAGCATTTCTGGATCAGTTTACACCACCACTACAAATGCCCTAAATTGACAGTATCTGGTTTACATTTAAGGCAGTCTATACAACTCCTTTGGCTAGGTTTCTGCAAAATTTTCAGCAATGTATATAGCCAAATGCCAAAAATCAGAATAGATTATTGTGCTTTTCCCTGACAAACATCACGTGCTTCTCTTCTATGATTACTATTACTATGATGGCACATAGGCACACCAGGCTCAGGCCAAGACCCTTTCTGTGCTCAATGCTGTAGCGATACAGGAAGAAAAAGCCACTGCCTCACAAGGTTATGACAGCAAATGCAAGGGAGGCCAGAGTCCTCTGGGACACTGCCACCTCCCAGAACAAAGCATTGCTTCCTCCCCCACATGAAGGTACAGTGCACAGAGACCGCCAACAAGTTTCAGATATACTGACTGACAAAGCCATCATCTTATGAGTTTGTCCAAATCTGAAATGCACCAAGCACTAGCAAGGGAGCAGGCAGCAAACGCTGATGCTGACTTGCAGCTCACGTGTTATGTGGTGAGAGGGATGAGGGAAGAAGGGCTGGCTGACCCTGACAACAGCCCAGTCTAGGAGCAGCCCCCTCTTCCAGAAGAGGTTTGGACAGGACATAAGGTTTTTTGTTGCTGTCTGGGAAGTCTGCTGAGCACCTGCCAGCTAAAGCCATGACAGGGAACTTCTGACACCAAGCCCACACCTTCATAGCACGAGGTGGGCTGCAGGTCAACACTTGATTTCATGCTGGTAGGCCAATGCCAACACTCAACCACTGAGGGCACATATTTTCTCAGCATACTCGACCAACCACATCAAGATGATTTCTGGAGCATATCGGCATATGGGAAGCAAACTGATTCTTACTGTGACATTGCTGGATTCTACTCCACTTGTACCCATCCTTTCTCAACTAAGCAAGCAGCACAGGAGACAACCGGCCATGATACAAACTCCTAGAAGTGCTGAGAGGAAGCTCTGAGCTTTCTATAAACATTTTTGTGGTCTGAATTTTCCTTGCAGGAATATTTGTGGAGAGCAACTAAGAGTGGGGAATAGCATCAGCATGGCTTCCCATCTTTTCTCACACTCACATCTCAGTATTTTCCTTCTTTGATAGATTCACCAGTCGTAAGTACTTCACAAAGAAGTGGTAGAACATTTTCCCAGTTGCAAAATGCAACCCAGCAATACAACTGCTTGGTATTATGTCTGTATAATTACTACTGTACTCCTCACTTGCAACACCAGAATTTCTTGGTACCTTCTGTAGTAGGCTGTTCACAGGCAGTGCTCCCTCATTATCAGCCCCTGGCACTTTGCACACACTGACAGCGCAAGCTGTGTCTGGATGAGAATATGAGACTAAAGCCTTAGCAATGTTTGCTGTTAGCTGCAAGCCCAGGGTCCAGCTCCCTTAACCCTAAACTCTCATACCCGCTGCTTGCCAAGGTTTAGCAGATGGTCACTAAGGCAAGACTGGCTCAACACTCTGCACTGTTAGAATCGGCCACCCATGCCCATTGCCTTCCCATGCAAAAACACAACAGAAATAAACACCCTTCTGACTTCTAAGAAAGGATAGCAAAAAAGAGCAAGTTTATAAACTGGCCTACTCACTCCTCTTTCTGGTGGTTGCACAATCACTGGCTTTGTAAACTCAGTAGTCTGTTAGAACAACAGTTAATTACAACACATGCTGGGCAAACACAAGTTAGCTTACAAAGGCATAGAGGCAGACCTGATTGTTGGTCTGTAAGTCATCAAGAAAAACTGCAGTAGTCGGGATTTTTTTTTTTTTTTTTCTTCTGTAAAGCCTGTTTCTTTATCACAAACCCAAAGGTCCCAGGATGGTCACAACACAGGCTAAAATTCCAGTGAATGCAACAAGAAAAATTCCTGCATAGAAAAATTGGACAGAGCATCCACTGAGCTCTGGGATGCTCAGGGGAGCAGCCCTTAACTACATGTGTTCACTTTCATTCAGACAGACAAGGAGAGAAGGTTCTAGAAAAAAAACCCAAACATAAAGCAAGAACTTCACAAAACAGAAAGCTGCCAATTATCCAGCCCCACTGCTGTAGTACTGACCCTGCCCTGACAAGCCTCCAGCCTAGATCATGGGATATTCTGCTGTGCTCAGCTCTGACAGCACACTGCAGGGATTGCAGCTGCTTTTCAGTGCCTGGGAATCACCTGGGCTTCAGGCATTTCTTAGGAGCTCTCACAGCTGTGCCACTGCCCTCTGCACCCTCAGCTAGCAGTTACTTTTCTGTAACAGTGCATCAAAAGTCACCTCTGCACCACCTTCCATCATATGCCTGCAGGCTGCGCCACAATTTCAAGCCTGTGCGTGGTCATGGTGATTTTCGAAGAATCACCGGAGGGCTCAAGGACTGCATTTATGCTTTCCCTCTCCATAGCTTAACACTCTTAAACCTCTTCACCATATTTCCTACCCCTAGAGGAACAGACATCCTGACTTCAGCCTGGCGGACCAGGCAGGCACCTCTGTCCGACATTTGCACATGTATGGGTGCCAATAGGCTATGGGGTTTGCATCCCTGCAGCCTTCCAGGGGCAGGGAGTGTCATACTGGGGTGCCAGAGGTAGATGCAGCTGCTCAGTGTGAGACCACATGCACGGTCAGTCCAGTAGGATGCCCCAGGCGTCCAGCCTGCCTACTGCTGCCTACACCAGCACTCAGGAAAGCCTCTGGACTACTGCTTACCATCCCACCTTTTGACTGAGGCAAACCACAGCACGTGGAGGTCTCCTTCCTTCTCTTAAAACATGAATGTGCTACAGCTGGTCAGCTGACTATTTTTTAATGAAAAAAGGCTGTAATATAATGATTTGCCAGAAAATCATTTTTCAGAAGCAACAGCTAATCTTTCTTTTGAAAACACCCATTCCTTCTCAAACATTAGGGTTTTTTTTTTTCTTTTCTATTTTTTTAAAGAACCATTTAAGGTTTTGATTGCAAAGCATACACAATCTCAAATGTCATCCAACAGTAGAAATTTGGGAAAGGTCACGGCACTTTAATGAAAATGTATTTTTTGTAGAAACTGTCAACAAAAAAAAACCACTGAAATAATACTAAAGGAAAAGAATATGCAAAACCAATACCCTCAGCATCCCGAGTCTGGCCAGCACGTAGACAAAGGGATCCCAAACTCCTGAGGCAAGTGAATCACCTGCAGCACAGTGAGCCACTCTTCTCAGTCCGTATCTGCACAGTCCAGTCTGCAACAGGACCATGACTTTGTAAGACCAAACACAGCAAGCCCATCATCCCAGTTTGGTTCTGTACAAAAACCCACATGATAATGAACTACATTGGTGTCTCTACAGCTTCAGGAGGAAGCAGCTATAAGTTTATTAGGGCCCCTACAGCCCTCAGCATAAGAGGACTTTGATCTTTGCCAGGTCCCATGCTTCAGTCATCACAATCTGGAGGCACACCGCAGTTTTCTGCTGTTACCTTTTTTACTTAACTAGTCTATTTAAAGACAATACTTTAATATGGTATTTCCTCTGGATCTAGAGAAGAACTGTTCTTTGAAAGAGATTGATACAGCTCGCTATGCCAACTGCTTACAGAAATAAAACCAGCTGCCTGAGCCACCCCATGCTCCCAAGGGCTTTGCAAATCAATGTTTTGTCCATGCTGATCTTCCCCACTTCCCTGCTTCTGGTAAGGCTGTTGGCAGGTACAGAGCTCATAGCTTTGCTGCCCGTTGCAGACACACAGAAACCTCACAGCAGCAGGAAGCACAGATGCTTCCCAAGATCTAGATGAAGACTTCCTAACAGCAGGCACCCAGGCAGCCACTGCTGCCATCGTTTCCCACGCTGTGAGCAATGGTCACGCTGCAGCCACCACGGTTGGGGAGGCACCACCCCTCACCGCAAAGGAATGGCATGAGAATGCGCCCCATAGGAGCTTGCACCAGCTGGGCTTCCGGAGAGAGGCCCAGCTGCCAGGCTGAGCATTAATTACTGCTGCACTGGCTTTAAAAATAATTGCCCCAGGATGCAAGGGGCTCTCTTGCTTTTCCTCCTCTTACACCACCTCCTCACAACCTGAGGCTGAAGGCCCTCACAGTGTGGAAAGGAGGTCCCAGAGCAGCCTCCCTTTGCAAGGAGGGTCCCAAAGAGTTTCCAGTGGAAGCTGGGTCTGGAGTCCCTAAGGGAAAACAAATCTCCCTGGAGACTGTTCAGGCACTACCAGGGGACTCGAGGCTGAATGAGCAAGGGAAGGGGCTCAAAGCAGCCCCCCTGCATACTCCTCCACCAACTCCTGCAGTGGCCATGGTCCTGGGCCCAATTCTCCCTCCAGCAGCAGGTTCCTGTGGGCACAGCCCAGTTCCCACCTGGTTTCTCTTTCCCACCAACCCCTGCTCATCTTATGGGGACACCACCAGCCAGCTGGGCCTGACTCCTGTCACAGGCATCACCACAAGCCCCCACTTCCCACCAGGGCCATAACCCCCCCCAGCTTTCCAGCAAAATAGCTGAAATTCCTCAGCAGGATGGGCCTAAACCAGGCATGAACATGCCACCCTACAAATAAACAAACTTCCCCCCATGTTGGTTGGCCTTTTTAATATTTCAGTCAGCACAGGAAACTTCTGGTGAAGGGAACAGGCAATATTTCAGATGGGGGAAGCAGCCCGTCGATCGCAAGTTTAGCAGGGAAAGCCCCCCCAGGAAGGCCACAGGCAGGAAAGAGGCTCTGTGTGTCCGTTCCTTGTCCCTGCTATTTTTTTTCCTCTGTTAAGCTCTGGCAGAGATAAAATACCACCAGGGGCCAAGTCCAGTCATCCAACCTCTCAATTTGAGTTGCCATTCTGGTCTTTTGCTGACCACACCTAAGGATAGCGACTGCCTGATTCTGGGAGATAGAATAATAAAAAGGAAAAGCAAATACTGATGCACATCACAATTTTAGGTCAAATAGCTTAGTTTTCTCCCCAGGAACTCGGTCTAGTTATTATAAGATGTCTAACAAGAAGCATTTTTTTATTCTATTTATATACAGTGGTCAGATTTTTCTCTATTTTTCCTTCATTGCTTTATTTGGCTCTGAAGTCTCTGAACTGCAGCTATGGCCAAAATGTTTCTCACCTGGTCTGGTGGAGCCATCCCTCATACCACAGAGCCATGTAGTCCAAAGATACAGCATTACCTCTTGTACCTCATCTCAGCTGACAAAGTAAAACCTTTACCATTAATTTCCTGGGGTGGGATGCAGTGCCTTCTCCCTAGCTTGTACAGCCCAGACCTCTAGTCCAAATGCAAACCCTTCTGCAGCTCCACCTCATTCATTTCAGCAGAGGAAGGGTTTCCTCACTTGCCATCTTTGACTCCCCCTGTCCTGGGCACTGACAGCCCCTGGGTCACTGGCGCTAAAGGCAGTGGGGTCTTTTTTGGAGGAACCACTTTGGGGAGCTCCCCAAGCCAGATGCCTCCCATGTTCACAAGCAAGAAACAAACAGCCCCAGAAAATGCATTTGACATTCAGGGAGCGAGCAACAGCTTCAGTCTAGGGAACTGCCACATTGCACGGACTGGGTACGCTGCTGTCCACCCTGCCTGCTTGCTGCTGCCCTGCCAGGGACGGGATCAGGGACCGTGCTTCAGGGAAAGGGGGACAGGCCCGCCCAGCCCCACAGCAAGCCCCTCCGGCAGCAGCTGTGCAGAAGCAGGGCAGTGCCCAGCACGGCGCTGACATCTGCGCCTGAGCAGGGGGCCAAGCCCCACGGGGCGCAGCGAGGGGCCGGGCTCTGCCTTCGCAGCAGACAGGCAAAGGCACATCTGGGATCTATTTCTTGTGCTAACAAGGATTCCCTGCATGAAGTCTTTTAACTTCCGATTCCTGTTCTTGAAGATGAGTCTAATGATAGTCCTAGGATCTCCTATACAGATAAGAGGAAACTTCATTAATGCTTGCAAAATCCTTCAGACAGCAGCCTGAGGATGAGCAAGGACAATTTCACCAATAAGCTGTGCATTAACGTACAGCCTGAGGAGTCACGTTTGCTTCCGATTGTGGAGCAGAGCAGGCAGAGGAAAGAAACTGTGTTGGAAACACTTCTATTTTGCCCACCCGGACTGCAGTGGGATCAGCTTAGGACTGAAATAAGCTTTGGGGAGTCATTGAACTCTGACCTAAGCTAGAATAATAGGATGTGTTTATGTCTGACAATGGGGGAGCTTTGCAGAAACCTCCAGTGAGCTCCATATGCAACACTGTTTTTATGGTCCTCCTAAGAAGGGAATTTCAAGGGATCGTATATGCCTTAAGTGTAAATTATGACATACATTAAGGACCACCCGCATCAAATGGATGGTCGCCCCAGCCCAGGGTTTTCATGGTGAATTGAGAACAAATTCCACAGCCCCTCTGCTTTGCGCTTCCATAGAATAATATATTTTCAGGTCAGCAGAGCTGTCTGCTTCTCACACAATAGGCCCTTTCTCCCTTTTCCCCATACCTGTCAATTGCTCTCTGCCTCTGCTGTAATTTATGCTTTACTTCCAAACTGTATGACTAAACTCTGGAAACGCGTGAGGGTACAGCAGCTAGAAAAGCCTGTTCCCAGCCACAATCAGTGCAGCGTTACCACTCCAGAAATCCAAATGAGCACAAGGAACCCTTACAGATGCACTGCATTATTGCATAACCTGTGTTCAAGAAGCTAATGCCTCTGCCAGTGGGCCCATTTTTGTGGTTTACTTTGAATATTTCATATTGCATATTTGTAAGGGAAAAAGTGGAAGCATTTAGACATCCAAAAACTTGCCAAGACTGATCCATGGCTCAAAGAGCAGATGTAAATAGATACATGGATCAAGGCAGTATGTAAATTTCCAAACTCTCCCTTTTAGTGTCCGCTCAGTACTGTAACCTGCACGTAGGCTCTGGAATGGGCAGTTGTAATTGCCTGCAGAAACTCTAGCTAACCTGAAAGGACTACACTTAGGACCACAAAACCACGTCCACCCTACCTTTTGATCTGTGTTACTAGGTTATAGAAGAAACAATCATAGCTCCCTTGTTAAACTGGAGGTTTTCATTGTAAGCTAAGAATTAATTATTTTGCTTGGCAGGCCAGAGACTTTGAAACTACACTACTTAGTTTCAGTAAGTCTTCTGAAAGGTTCTCAGTAGATCTACCTCATTCTTTCATCACACTGGTTGATTTTAAAATTGACTCTTTAGCAGGTATAGCACATAATTGTTTTGCAGTTCTTTATCTCCAGTGATATTACTAAGCTCACAGATTTTGTCTTCTCTAGAATAAAGAATCACTGAAATCTTTTGCATTGGCTATGTTTGAAGCCTTTTCCTTTTAAGGATTTATCATTGCTATTATTTTCAAAATGTAAAGATTTTCTTCATCAGGAGCTGACAAATAACATTCTAACGCACAAATACTCTTCATAAGAGACTGCATGCATTCCTTCTATAGGCTGCTTTGTTTGTGTCTTTCTAAGCCTTCCCTCTGGCTTTTCATTATCTCTTCACATGGTTGCAAGTAAAGCAGAGCTATTGCACGGGCTGTTTTCTTGTTTAATAATCAAGGTAGGTACCAGTATCTATTGCTCTGCCTCAAACAGCTTTTTCTAATATGATATTTTTTACTGTTCCTTCACCAGTATGGGGATTCAATTTAATGTGGGAGCTAGTCAATAGTTCTTAGCCCCAAGAGTAGCCCTGAAGTTGCTCTAGTGTGTTACATTTTACACCTTGAGCTTTCTGTGGCAATGAAAAGCTCCTATCCTTTTCCCATATGCAAACCCAGAACAGATCTTCAAATTGCTGGGCCTTTCTCCTGTGCTTATCTGGAGAATGAATGGTTTAATGAAACATGGGACTGCTTTATCATGACTATTAGACAGTGGGACACATCTCTGAAGATGGGCTATAATACACACTCTGCGTGTGTTTCATGCCTTGCTTCAGGCAGTAAGTAGCAGTGGAAAATGCCAGGGAACTTCCTGCTCTTGTGGGAATTCCTGCTAGTCTAGATCTTGAGCAGTGGAGTCACTGAGCTCCCAACCAGGGAGCTTTGAAATCTCAGAGCCTCCAAAGCTAGAAATAACAGAGAGGAGAGAAATCCAGGATTTGGGATTGCCAGGAATGAACTGAGGACTGAGAACTAGCCCTGAGAAAGAACTGGTATATATAAATGACACAAACCCATCATAATTTAGGAACACCTCAAGATGCAACTTCTTCCTCAGCTTCCCCAGAACACACAGACTCTGGAATATTACTGTTATCAGTCTGACCGAGTTGATTACTCTGATGAAGAAACATCAGGGACATCAATGGACATCTAACACTACCTGATTGTGCACCTGGTCCCATCAGCCAGCCAACCCACCTGTAAGGATTTTGCTCTTAGTGACTTTTTCAAAACAATGCAGAGCACTAAGTATAATTATTACATAATTCTGAATTTGGCAGAACTGTCTCTTAAAAACAAGCCAGTAAATTTCATCTTCACCCTCCCTCTTTGTTGGTTCTGCTGTTTCCTATCACTAGTTTGCTCTTACCCTCTGTCAAGCTCCCACTTCCCACCTCCTTTTTCCATGCATATAATTCATTTAACATCAGATGCATCATTTTATGCTTTATGTGTTTTCAAGACTTTTGCAGTATAAACACATCTTGTCAGTAGGTTGTATTTACTGCCAATACATTTACAATCTGACCATGGAATAAGCACTTCAATTTTTTTCAAGTTAAAACGGTTTGGGTTTTATATGGCAAATATTTTGTGTTCACTGCTTTTCAAATTGCCAGCCATCTGTCTATTATTAGCATTAGACCCTGACAACGGGAATATTCTGCTTATTAAATCACTGTTGAGCAAAGCATTTAGGTTTTATCATTAAGAAAAAAGAAAGGCTTTTCATGTCATGAATGGTTCTCAGGAGATACGCACTGCCATTTAAAGCCAAAACTAATAAGGTCCTCTGAAATCACCCTGTTTCATGTTTCCAGCTTCAAAACCAGAGGAATGCAGGCCTGGAAAGGACTTGCTGGATCATCAAGTCCACTTCTCATAGCACCACACAGTACAATCCCTAGAGGCTTGGCTCATGTTTAGTTTCTTCATAAAGATTGGCAGCAGATGGTTACAGTCACATAGGCCCCCAAATTTCAAGGTACCAGCCTATAGTGAAAGGTATTTGCAGATGCTCCATACAACTGAATGGTAGGGTCACTAATTTAAGTGTCTAAATTCATCTCCAAACTTTGAAAATAATAGCGCAGCCAATACTAAACACCAGACTTATCTCAGATCTGACATGAAGAGGTCTCACCCACAAAACTAAACTTCTACTTATATTCTCTCTCCCTTCCTGACCTCGGAAAAAGGTGCCACATCCAGGCTTCTTGGCAAGGCAATGAATCCAGCAGCATTCCTTCTGCAGCAAAGCTTCCAGGGGCAGCTAACTTCTCTTTCAAAGAGGCAACATCCCTCTAGACATGCCCTGAAACTTGCAATATAAACTCAGCAGCAGCCTTTTGCAGTCAGTGAAACTAATATTTAAGAAGAATCATAGAAGCACAGTTGCTGCTTGTGCTGAGGACCAGGCCATAGACCTCTGCACATTGAGTGAAGTCAAACCCCTGTATGCATACTGCAAACAAAGAAGGGCAATTAAAGACAATGTTCATTTCTGTGAATACTCTGACCTCAACTCTGCAAAATCAAGACATTGATTTCACATGCCTGGACCCACCAGCCAGCCAACCCACCTGTAAAGACTTTGCTTTTAGTGACTTTATCATAACAATACAGAGTTACTATAACAGCAACCTTCAGGCATCAGCCCTGAGAGGCAAAAAAAAAAAAAAAAAAGGTTGATATCCTATTTTTGATAATACATCTTTTAATATACTAGGATGTAAATAGGTGAAGAAAGAAACCAGCACTGCAGACTAAATGCAGTGCTGGTTTTGCATCCAGTTGCTGTTCAGAGAAGCAAGCCTACTTCCAAGATATTAATAGCAGCATAGTTTAATAATAATAAAAAAAGACATCTGGATGAAATCAGATGAGCAGAGCAGAACCACATGTGCACAGGGAACCCAAGCATGTCCCAGGCTCACTCACATGTTTTGGTACAGAAAAGCTAGAGTATTTCATTGAGAGGGGATGAGGAAGCCAGCCAGTAAGCACTTGAAACCTGGAGCTCTCCTACGTTTAAACTAAACATCAGTACATTTCTGCTTATCTCCTTACCCCTGCAAAGACAGCTTTTGCTGAATATCCAAATGTTAATGGAACAAGCCCACAGGGAATGCAGCCAAGTATCCCTGCCCAGAATTAACTTTTCTCCTTGATTGCTCCCTTTTTTCATTTGTCCGATGTTTCCCAGCCTGTCTTTCTCCTTATTATGCACAGAGATCATCCTGACATCCTCCTAATTCATCTTGACTTGTACAACAAGCTCCCCCAGCCCTAGGTGCCTCCAAACGCATGTGGTTTGCAGCGATTAGGCAGGGCTGATAACAATTGCTTCTTACATACAAATCCCAGTATGGACATTCTTTGGCAGGGAAAGGGAGCTGCTTGCATTGCTCTGCCCTTGAAAGAGAAGGATGAGCCAAGATGGAGTAGCTCAGTCACTGAGGCAACATGAGCTTTCTCAGCTGTGTGTAAGCCAAGACATCCTCGGACACAAGAGTGACAAAAGGTAGCACCATCCTGCACTATCTTCCCTCCACTTGTCAATTAAGTCCAGCAGATGATCAAACACCATTGCTGCTTGAGAAGGCAAAACCAGCCAACATAGCCAGCCAAATACATCACACAGGATCATGTGAGGGAGGTGCCTTGTTTGCACTTGCATAGGGAGAGAACTGAGGGCAGCTGTGACCAGCAAGGTGGCCAGGGCAGGTGTTCCCCACTCTGCCCTCTGCCAGAAAACACTGAAGAAACTGTCTGGAAAGCAGTTTTGCTTTCTGTTTAACAGATCTTCATTCTAACAGGTGCCTGACCTTCATATAATAGGGGACAAAAGTGGGTCTGTTCAGCTTGTCTTATGAGCGAGTGGTTCCTGCTGGAACAGGTGCTGGTCTGGGTTGCTTGTCACACAGCCTGGCTGAGGCAACTGTACCCTCTTTACACTGACAAGTGTGAATATATACAGAGGATGAGCTGGAGTGCTCATTTCTGTCACAGAGCATGAAAAAGTCAAGATCCACTGGACCAGAAAGAAGGAACTAAAACTGTGGATATGAGGACCCTCTAGCAGGAGAAGCCCATCTGTGTTCCAGAGACTGTCTACTTTTTTATATAAAGGTGACTACTACCAAATCTAATATCTCATATCCACCCACCAAATTAGACTGTATTCCAAGACTTCAGAGTTGCCTTACTAAATGTAAGCATCAGCTTTATCCATGGTGTGGCACAATCAAAACCCCTGGGAACCAAGGTAGAACGCTTCATTCAACTTCCTCCCTCCTTCAGCTCTCACTGCAGGGAGACAGGGAGAAAGGAGTTCTCTCCAGGACCCACAAGCTGGAGGCAAAATTTGTGGGCAGTGATCCAAGGGGGGACAAATGACCTGAGAATGGTTCAAGTGTGGTCCTGGGGGATGAGGGAAGGCTTCACAGCAGGAAGGACCCTAGGAGCAGAGAAATGCTTGAGCTCCATCCAGCCTTGCTCCTGCCACCTCTCAGGTCCCCCAGGGTAGTGCTAAGCAGAGAGGAGCTCCTCTGCAAGGATTCCAACCATCTGGCCTCCACTCAACCCATGTCACTGTGGCTTTTAAAGTATTTGTAAAAATGATTAAGAGGAAAAAACCTGGCATTACTTGGTTTAGCTGGGTTGAAACAGAGAGCACATATCAGTGTTTCTGGGGAAAGGCCAGGTGGGACCATCAAGTGATCCAAAGCAGGCAGGCAGGAACTGGTGCAATCAGCTTTGCACCCCATTGAGCTGAGCAGAGGGATTACCTCTGCTCCCCCAGAACCTCATCATACATGGCCATGTCCTACTCCATGGATAGGATGAGTGATTTTCCTGGGGAAGGGAAGTGCTGAAATCCCATCAGCTCAGTAGAAAATTGGGGCCACTGTGATGATTTAATGCCCAGTCGCAGGCTGGAAGCCCTGTGTACCAGGTGCTGCAGGGACATAGCAGGAGACAGTGTCCCTTCCCCTGCAGAGAGAAGCAAGAGTATGTGGCTGGACACAGGCAGCGCGTAAGGACAAATCAGGAAAGCAAATAAAGATCTACCAGAGTGTAAGAACTCAGGTCTGCCCCAGAGGTGAGACAAGAAACCCCCTTTTACTTTGCCACAGCAGAGAGGCAAGCAAGTCCTTCCTGCTGGAAAGCATGTTTGGGAACCCAAAAACTGCAGAGAGGGAAATAAGAGAGGAGAGCAGCACATGGGCCCTCTCACAGCACACAGCTCTCCTAGATTTACAGGGCAGAGGCCTCTGCCTCTAGTACACCAGAGCTTCCTGAATCATCTTAAATATTGCTTCACAACTGGTTGCCTAGCCCAGGGGCTAAAAATCACTACCATGCCTCCCTGGCAGACTGCAGTTTCACTGCTGTGCAAGCAGAGATCTAGGAAAACCACCTCTGCCCCAGACCATCTGGGGATGCACCATGGCTCCACACTGTTCTGGGAATCACCCCAACTGACCAGCCCCATCACCCTCAGCTGCCATTCACCCCCAGCCATGGCATGGCAGTAAGCTGAGAAACCAGAGCTTGGTGCCAGCAAGCTGTGGTTCAGCAGGTTTTGCAGACCCTAAATACAGATTCAAGTCAAAGAGTAACGGGTCCACAGACAGTAAAGCCATCAAGAACTACTCTGATCCTTACACTACACTGAGATGCCAGTCAGAGGGCTTTCTCCAGCAACTCCTGTGTCTAGGCAGATAAAAATGAAGGTGGAAGGCTGAAACTTTCAGAAAATACATCCTCTCTCAGAAGTGTAGGAGAGCTGACAGCATTCCCCATGTGATTTGATCCACCAGTTGATCACCACATCATGGGAAAACTGCAGACTGGCTTCAGTGCAAACATGCAAGTGAAAATAAGGATTTATGGTGCAGCAGACAGGATGTGATTACAGTTTGTCTCAGTAGTTACCTGGGGACTAATGACCTTACACAGATGAAATGGTGAGACTATTAAAGCTGATTTACTGAAAATACTCAAGTAGTCCTCTGACAGCTGGACAGACAGGGACGTCACTAGAATTGCTGGTCAGAGCAGTATCTGTCAGCACACTGCCAGGGAAATATGCTGTAGGAATGGAGTCTGCCACACATGATGCTTGCAGAGCAACTTTGCTTGCAATGAGCAATTTGTAAGGACAAGGAGATCACTTTTACTTTACTTGACAACATTAAGTATCTTCCCACTTCCCCACTTTTTTGTGAACTCCATTATCATCTGCTAAATAAATACACAGCCTAGGAAAAAACATTATTAGTATGGAACCAAGAGAGACTAAGAAGAGGAAGAAGTGATACTAGGAGGCTGCATGCAAATCAGTGACACATGGAAGGGTGAATTTCAGGGAATTGGATTTTTCCTGGGGCAGATATTCCCTATGAACTGTCAGGGAGCAAGAGAAACAAACCCCACCAAGTTGCAGATCCAGATGGAGTTCTTATCACAGACCACAGTCTCTAGGTCTCTTCTACGTCTGAGGGAACGCCTTTGCAATAACTTCTTCTCAGAATAAGTCTTTTCCCTAAACAGAAATAATACGGAAAACTGATCTCATTTGGGGCTTGAAAAGTCAATACATCTCTACTACAAATGGGACTAGCAAGGAAGGTGAACTCTTTGAGAAAATGGCGTTAAGATATGAGCACTCATACTTTTTTTTTTTTTTTACAAGATGCCTCTAGCGTACAACTGCAACACACAGCTGAAAAAAGCCAATGTTTTTAATAATTCAGGAATGAAAGGACACCACAACTTGCTTAAACGGACACATACATGTGAGCAGGGAAAAAACGCACATTTTTTTTTCCCCCCATTATAAATCTCAACCATTTTGCTAGTCCCTGCTGATCAAACAGCTCTGTCCTAACTTTCTGAATATCAGCCAAAAGAACTCACTTATAAACTCTGCAAAGGATTATAAATTGAAAGAGGCTACCACTCCTTGGAAAGGCAGGATCAGAAAAAAACAAACAAAAAACAAAAAACCAAACAGTTTTGATAATTGGAGAGATGGTCCTAACCAACATGAAATTTGGTAAGTTCAAGTACAAAGTATTACCATCATAAGGAGAAGTCAAGTGCAGACACAGGAGAGAGAATGATTAGCTATGCACTGTCTGAACAGGCACGGCACAGCATAAAATGGTCAAACTCCTCAGTCAACAGTGTGATACCATTGCAAACAAGACAAATTTCTTTTTAAGATATATACACATAACACTTGTGATGATACAACACAAGACCAATGATTTCACTCTTCTGGAATACTATATTAATTTTGGGGCACCACAGTTGGAGAGAGATGTAGAGAACTGGAAAAAGTCCAAAGGACAGTAATAAGAATGATCGAGGTATAGACAATATGTCCCGGGAAGAATAGATGAAGGAAGTAGATTTGTTTAGTCTACAAAAAAGAAGACTAAGGAGATAGTAATCTTCTCACATTTTAGAGGTCAGGAAAATAACGATTGATTACTCTCCGTGTTCACTAAGAATGAGAGAAGAAAAATCAGTTTTACTCAAGGCAAGGTAGATTTAAAGGCAATATTAAGCTGACTGTCAGCATAGTTAAACATTGCAACAGGTTACGTAGGGAGGGTTTCTTATAAGAAGTCAGGCAAACAACCATAACCATTGTCTAGAAATAATCCTGCTGCCTAACTGCAGAGTGACGGAGGAGATCTCTGTAGGCCCATTCCAGCACTCCAAGAATATAAAGAATCTATGATTTTTCATATTAATATTAGCCCCAGAAAAAACTAAACACCTCTGGCTTCTTCAGCTTTAGAGAGGCTAAATTTACCTTAACAAGGGACAAAATTCTATCCTTGGGTTACCTTCACCTTCCTTTGTTGCTGAGCGCAAATCAAATTAGTGTGTGTTTAGCAGATGAAAACTGATAAACACATGGCTTACATGCAAATGAACAGGAATGCACGCTTTCCTCTATGCCCATAAGATACCATAGTTTTTAGAGAGTTTTGCCAAGCTTCTTGGAGCCATTGGACTCCCAATACCACATGTAGAGTGAAAAAAATATTTTCAATACTTTATTATGGTGAGTTATATATACACTTCTGCAGCCATTCCTTAGTTCAGTAATGATCTTTGCTAAAATTTCTTTCCAGAAAAACATTATCCTTTTGGATTCAGACCCGCTCTGGAAGAATGAGCTGACAGGAATTTGAGTGTCTTCAAATGTTTGGACACCCCCTGCCCCTGGTGCATTCAGGTCCATTAGCCATCACTAGATATCCAGGTTTCTTGCCCAGCCCTGGAGATAACTCCAAAGCACCCTACAAAGTTTGTGCACTCCTGGAATTTATTCTGTCACCATAAAAATGCTGCATCCTTTAGGAATAAAAACAAATAGCAAATAAGTTCACAGATGATACTTAATTGAGAAACATTACCAATAGCACGGGAGACAGAAAACACAAGTGGATTTAGAGAGATTTTAAAATACACTCTGAGCATACTAGAACAAGCAAAGAGCCAGACTGGGGAAAAAGCAAGTGAATTCATCTGGGGAAAATAACCTGAAACAAAGATCTGCTCTAGGAGAGCAGGAGCTGGAAGCAGTAGTGCTGGCAAAAGCTTAGGAATGGCAGCAAACAGCAAGTTATGCCTGAGCTTATAGACAGCAGGAGCTACAAGGTGCTGTAAACCTGGGGAAATAGAGCACATACAATTATTAGAGAAAAATCACAGCCCTTTTACTCTGTACCAGGTGACAGTCACATAGCTTGGTCCCCTTTCTTGGGGGATTCCTCCCTGCACAGCCCAGCCACAAGCCATTTCGATGTTTGGTCTTGGCCATTCATGTAGCAGAAGATACTGGTTTCTCCCTCCACCCTGGCATGTTCTGCAGGCCCAGTACCACTGCTAAACCAATCCTCGCTCCCAGCATTCTTGGGGCAGAAATCCAAGGCACATCCACGGTATTTCTCAAATCCCAGAGGGGCTCAAACCCTTGTAAGAAGTAACAGGGTGAGGCACAGCACCCCTCTGCTGCAGCTGGGGTGGGAAGAGATGCCCCTGAATACAAAGGCAGCCTCTTAGCCCTCATCCCTGGGGATCAATTCCTGATGTCATTCAACAGTTCCATGCATGAAGAAAACCTGTGTGACCCTTGCCTTTGCTTTGCTCTTGTCATAATTGTTCAAGCAGCCTTTTCCAATCCCCCTGCCAAAGGCCTTTCAATCCTAGTGCTGCCTGGGCTCTGTTCAGAATCCAGACTTGGCACATTGCAAACACCATAATCAACCATATTAACAGGGAATTGCGAAGCTGTCTTGGAAGAAAAAAAATAATCATACCTTCTGGTCCATGATGCTCCTTCACTGCACATGTATGTATTCAAGCGAGATCAAAATGCTGCTCAGAGGAGTGTATCACCAAAGGAAGAAACAGAGCAAGACAATTGCAGGGAACCAACTTGATTTGCAGTTGCACCCAGACCAAGAAATAAATGATATTATTATCAGCAAATTGAAAACAGATCAGGGGCCGAGAGTGGACTTGAATTGTAATAGGAACCCAATGCTGCTCACAGAGAACATGGGTCTGGTGGAGTTCAGAGAAAGTTTGTCGTGATGATAGATGTTGTCCCCAGATATTTATCCTGTGGTATTAAGCTCCTCGCCAAATGCATAGAAAAGCCTGATAGCCAACGTTCATAAAATTCCTATCTGTGCTCCAGCAATACATCACCCTTCAGCCATCACTGCCACTGGGCCCCCACCACCAGCCAAACGGTCTTGTGCCCCCAGGAGGGAAAAGCAGCTAGACAAGCCAACTAAACCCATGGGGGTGTCCCATTTAACTTTTCCCCTTAGGAAAATGCTTCTTCCATGATACACCCATTTGCATGCTGCAGACAGATGTCGGCTGGTGTTTCTTGTGGTTCAAGGATGTGGGTCCAAGTCAGGGCTGGTTTACCAAAGGAGCTCACTGGGGGTTGTCAAGAACAAGTGCTTCAAAGCCACAACAATTTAAATAACTGCCTCAGAAGCTTGGGGTAGACAATGCCTGGAGGCAGGATATTTTTGAGTGGAGGATGGGATTCCTCTGCCTGCCACAGAGGCTCTATGATGACAGAGAATTCGGCAGAGACCCATCCAGCCACCTCACCAGGGATGTTAATGAATTCCCTCATAGACCATCCGCATCTCCCTTCTCTACATGCAGCTCTCCCTCTCCTTCAGCCCAGGCGGTTATTGTTCAGGTTGCTGATATTGACAAATACATAGGTAAGTAAAATATGTTTGAGACAATTTTTTCCCCAGAAGATACTGTTTTCTGCAACAATATTTATTAATTGTTGACATAGTGCTATAAATATACATTTTCCCAATTATCCTAAAATTGTGGGAAAACACACCAAAGGTTTAACTTTTTTCCCCTTTGGAAAATGCTTCTTCCATGATACACCCAGACCTGCTTCCGGCAACTACCAACTCCACAACACAGAATGAGATGATGCAAAACAATGGCTTGAGGGAACTCAACTCAGAATCTCTTCCCATGAGAGGGTAAATGTAAGCTCTGGTGGGGTTACAACAGGCAGAATATAAGATGTCTGAGCTTCTACAGTACTACAGGCATCCCACACCTTCATACCTGCCTGCCCTGCCATACTCCCAGACTCCCGGTGCACAGTCAGTCCCCATTCCTTCCCAGCCCAAACCTTGATGCAGACCATGCAGTCTGTTTCCATTCACAGCCAAGGCTTGCCGAGCTGCCAAATCAGCCACTTCCTTGCCAGGTCCATGTGTTCTCTTCCCAAAGGAAAATGGAAGTTGTAGACTACAGCTCCCACAAAACACAATCCCTGTATTATATTCATGTTAGGGGCTGCTTCGAAAAATAGTGCCTGAGAGAAGGCAGCTCCTGCCCTGCTGTAGGCTGTCTACAGGGTTGGTCTGCAAATGATGTGACCCATGGGGCTTTCCCCAGCCACCCTTGGGGACCTCTCATGGCAAACATGGCAGAGGCTGTGCACTGCTGCTGTGTTAGCACAACCCTTTGATTTGAAGGTGGGGCTCAAAACAGGGCTCCCATGGCCTTGTCACATCAGAAGATAATGCCTGCAGCAACAACACTGCTCTGGCCTACATGATTGTCACATCCAAGCTTGAACAACTGCACATCTTCCCCACAGCCTGCATCATCACCAACCTGTGAGGGGAGATTACTGCATGGTATAGGATACTTAACAAAAGTTAACTGATGTGCCTAAGAGCATACAAAGAACTAGTGATACAGTCAGAGGAAGTCCCAGAAACCCTGAATTCTGACATTAGGTGTCTCAGTCTCTAAAGAAGTTGGGTGCCTAACTCCTTTAGGCAGCTCTAGAAACCCAGGTTTCATCTGCAAGAGGGGCACTTGAGGAGGAGAGAGAGAAAAGGCTGATGTCATCCAGGCAGCTCTGAACATCAGGAGTTCTGGATTCAGTTCCTGACAGTTTGTTTTTCCTTCCCCTGTATGTACTCAAGCACTCTTTAATTTAGCTTGAGTGACGATTCCTGTCTCAGAGGTGCTTGGTGAGCAGCCAGCAGCAACCCAGTAATAAAACACCTTCCCACTGCTGATAAGAGAGCATAAGGGAATTGTGCTGTGAAGTACCCGCCCTGGAGAAGGAATGCAGGTAGCCTGTGATGGATCAAGCCCAGCTTCTTCACTCCTCCCTCCCCCTAAATGGCCTGGACAACAAAGCAGCAAAACCCTCCCTTGTTGGTCTTGCTCATTCAAGAGCTGTTTTTTGCAGTTTTGGCTAGAACAGCACACAGTTACAACCTACACTTGCAACATTGGCTACCTACCATCTTTCCTTGGCCAGATGGGAAGCCAATTGCCATGGGGGATGCCCCTCTATCCAGGGTCTGGGAAGATCAGTCGGGAATCAACTCACACCAAAAAACAGGCTATTTTTTCTGCTATGTTTTTTCAGGGCTAGATTCAGCCTCCATACATATGCAAAAGCCATGTGGCCACAACACACCACAACCTGGAGCATTTTTGGCCCTGGGTAGCACAAAGATAACTGAAGGCATCAGGATGGTGCACCCCTGGCCCCACAGCTGATGGATGTTTGGAGGGTACCAGAGACCATTTACAGCCAAGGACACTCAAAGTCAGGCCTCAGAGTTTGTAAAACAAAATGCTTCAACAATGGACTTAGTACTTTTAATTTGTAAAACACTGCAAACAGCAACTCTGGAAAGGAGAGGGCTTAATTTCTAACTCTCATGAGACAAAGCAGCCTTGACACTGCAACACAGTCTTTCCTGAGCTGCTGAATTTTTCAGCTAACCACGTATTAGAGAACTGGTTCAAGGCCAAAGAGACAGGGACTCCTGTTTCATCTCCTGAGCATGTTTCTGTTTAGGCTGCAAATTAATGCAGGCAGGACCCTTCTCTGGACAGGACTCTATAGAGCACCATGGCCTTGGGCAAAGACCTCCACCAGCGGTAACTACATAAACAGCCAAGTCAGTTTTTACAAGCTGGTCAGACACCTGGTTATGAAGCCCCAGTGACTGGCTGCATGCACCACTTCATAGCAGGATATAGGAGGGCAGAGCCTATATATGTTACCTCTGTGCATTTCCCAAAGCAATCATATTCTCCCAAACAACTGCACATGGGAGGTGATCCCTAATCCAGTGGGACAGATGCTGGACCCCAGTGAAGGAAAAGGTGTGGTGGAAAACCTCTGAAGTTGCTTTCGCTAAACACACATTTAGGTATCTGGTTTTTGGTCATGAAAGTACTTAACCTGGTACCAGTATTGGTGTATGACTAAGAGAGTGTTTGCTAGGAAGGCAAGAGTTTAAAGGGATGAAAAACTAGGATGATCTTTCAAGAGAAGCTGAGGAAAATAACACCAGTTAGTGCCACAGCCCAGCTGCTGTACTTCCTTGTCAGCAAGCAAAGCTGCCTTTTAGGGATTGAAGGAGGAACACTCACTCATATCCCTGGAATACCTGACAGTTTTTGCTGGACAGATATGTTAGCAAGAAGGGAACCATGCCCCCCACCCCCTTTAAAATATATACTTTTTTTTTTTCCTCCTCCTTCCTAAACTTACTATTGAAGTCACAGAGATTGTGTGGAAATTGGGACACGAAAACAACATTATCCAAAGCTAATTCCAAAACATTCACATCACTGTTCCTTTCACATATGTCTGTCTTTTAAAGTCGAGAGCAAGCACTGGACTCCAAAGGGAGTCATCCCATAAGTGGCAGGATCAGCTCACAAAACATTGCCTCCAGATACAGCACCCTCCGATGCAAAGCCAAGTCTGTTATTTCTAGGAGTGCAATCAGACCACAGCAACAATTCCAGCCAAGCAGAGATGAAGTAACAGACTTATTCTGGTCCTGTTTGGCTTCAGTAACTACCAATAAAAAACAGGAACGCAGAATGGTCACAGGCCTGCTTATAGTTTGGGATGTTTCAATTTGTGAAACAAGTTCCACGTCTCTAGTCTCTAGTCATGGAATAACAAACAGACTGATCTAGTTTCACTGCTGCTTGGATTGTCAGTTTGATTTGTTCTCAGATGTTATAGGTTACATACTGCTTTACAGAGGCATTCAGCAAAGCAGAAACTCAGAGGGCTCCATGAACTAACAGAGTTTCCTAAGGATTTCAGTCTCACGGTAGTTGCAAGCTTTTCCTGAAGTTGCAGCATGGTGTTTCTCCTGAGCCTTCTCCCTCTTTTTAATTTTTTGGTGGGGGGTAAAGTTTATAATACCTAATGAGTTCAGCTCCCTTAAGTTTTGCCCCTTGCTCGAAACATTAACAAGCTCTTGCCCCTCTCTTCAGGCACTTATTTTCACAAGACATATCAGAACAAAACTGCCTTTGAGAACTGTGTCTTCCTGGCAAGTTTGGAAGAAATTAGTTGCCACAGTAAAAACACTGGATGGGAGAGATCAAAAGAAACCCATACATGTACAAATAGATTAATTTCATAACCTTTGTTTCCTTAGGAAACCAGGGAGGAGAAATCACAGAAAAGAGTGAACATTACTGGAGATAAGGATGAGACTGTAAACAAATCACAGCCAACATGAGCAGCCAACACATCATCCAGAGAATAAATTAGCGCATGCATTTTCTATGGCTCAGCTGAGTCTGATGGGATGTTCTACTCTTTGCAGAACAGATTCAGCTTTAATTCATTGCTTGACATTATTTTTATTGTTAACCTGGACAGCCCTGGAAAGAAAAGGGTTTAAATTACAAAAAATGGTTCGTGGACTCAGCTAGCTTTGTGAACCCATAAAACAGTTTGCAAGGTTCATAAAACCTTAAAAGCCAGAAAATCCTCCACCCCCAATTTCCTCCTTACTTCAGCTCCAGTCTCACTTCACTCATTGTAGGATGTTATAAGCTCCCTCCTCTAACGGACTGTAACTTTTACATTCAGAGCTGATTACATTGCCTTCACTCTTTCTTGACATCTCCATGCTGGACTGAAGCCTGCACTTGAGCAGAATCCCCCACGTAATGACCCTGACCCTGCTTGCTTGCCAGTTGTGAATGAGCACTAGTGGGGTTACTTGGCTTTGCTCTAATGCCAGGCAATTGTTTACACAACAGCATATAAGTCCCTAATGCATCATTCTCTATTTTTCATTTCCATTCTGCTGAATGAAGAGAAATCCTGTTCAGCTCCTGGGCAAGGGGAATGCATCCTCTCTGCAGCACCCCCAGCTGGGTACCAAGTGATTTGGGGGGGGAATAGGAAAGCTTTATGTTTTAACCCAAGTAGCAAGCCTAGCAGCAGTCTCTACCTCTTAAGGGCCACATTTTCTGGCCCAGTAAAGCCCTGGAAAGATAATATTTTTAGAATAAAATAGTTTACACTGAAATACAGTCTATGAGACTACTCCCAGAGCCCTGAATTCCAGGTAGAACCCATGATGCAGGTCCTTATGTCCCATAGCTTGCGTAGCCCATAGTTGTCAGTTCAGGCTGCTGCCAAACCCCAAGCAGGTGGTTTCAAGCCTCTTATAGGAAAGATGGTGGAGCTACTGCAGTGAAAATGCCCTGGTCACTTTTTCTGCCTGACATCATTACAAAGGCAGATGAGGTCTGGGGGCTGTACAGAGCAGAGGGTCTGGACACAAAGTATATGAAGCCTCCATTGCATTTGCACAGGCCCATGTTCACAGCCCACTCAATCCACTTCTAAAAGAGCTTCACTGAAGGCTATCTAAGGTTTACTTTACCCTTCATGTAAACTTGCATGGTGCCAGTGTAGGGAAATACCAGATGGAGTCCACAGAGAGGACCCACCTGCACATGGTGTTTTGTGTCAGCTTAGCAGCAGGCAAAGACATCAGCAGTTGATCTGGTTCCTCTTGGGTCATCCTGACAAGCACAGTGACTATTGCCTCAGCAGGTCCAGAGCAGCTCTCCCATGGTGTTTTGCACTGAAAAAAAAGACAGGATGTATTTCCACCCTTACTCATTGAAGAATATTGCTAGACACAGACTGCCAAATTTGGTCCTGTCTATAGCAAAGGCTGAAAACACTCTCAAGGGCCTTGTCCGCACCATCAATGGTTGCCCCAGCTGAGTACTAAGGCACTGGTCACCTTTGAGCAATGTTCATGCATGGGGCATGTGAGCTGCAGATACATTAGAAACAGAGCCCCTGAGCCCAGCTCTCTTTGTGAGGGCAATACAGACTGACAGAGAATTCAAACATTCCTGCCTCAGCCCTCCGCACTGTTTGACAGCCCTGCCAAACTCCAGGGGCTGCAAAGGAAGCCTGTAAGGTAATGCTGTGGGGAGACAGACAGAAAAGAGGCTGACACCAATGAGAAAGTCCAGCCCAGACCAAGAATATCAAAGGAAAAACAACAAAAAAAGGAGAATAAAATATCTCCCAGCTAATGCCAGTAAAAATGAACCAGTGACCTGTCACCCTTGAACACAGACAGAACTACAAACTTCCACTAACTACCTAAAAAGTAAAATCAAACCCATATTATTTTCATTAAGAAAAATGTACACATTGGTCTGAAGCAGGCAGCAGCAAAAAAAATCTTCAGCTCAAACCGCAAGAGGCTGGCAAAGCTACCAGCAACTGAAAAACTGCTCTTGCAGCAGCAGCTGTGCAGTGTATAGGCAGCACGGCTGGGTCTGCAGCATGGCACAGCATTTTGCCAGCCTGCCTGGGGGCAACTACAGCTTGCCTGGGGCAGCAACTGGGGGACCCTACCCTGTGACTACCATGCATAGAATGAGAGCTCACTGGGGGCAGCAGGCGGCAAGGGCACAGCGCCTTAGCTTTTCTACACAGCAAAAGGCTACCGAGACCTTTTTGAAACAAATCTTTACATATGTGCTACACAGCTATTGTTTAGAACACGATAGAAGTACTAAATAAATCAACTACTTTGCAGTAAACACTTGCTAATCAGTCTTGATGAACAGAAGCATAGTTTTAATTGGAATTTAATTGCTGTATTAATCATTTACTGAACATACCTTTTACATTAACGGTGGCATTTCCTTTTCCCACAAAGCACATTCAGTATTTCTCAAAAGACAAACAAATGTTTCTAAAATCTCCTGAAGAAGATCCAGAATCCTTCATGCACAGCAGCTCCCATTGTGCCTGCAAGAAACCCTGAGCTGTTTGAAACATGGTACTAATCACAATCACTGCCAGCAGTCACAGACCTTTGTCCAAATAGGGAACTTTAACTCACCAAAACAAATGAGTTACTTATGGAAAAGGAACCCCCCATTTTGCAACCACCACATTCAAATGGGCAGACAGACTCTTTCTGTAAACCAATATGGATAAGTGGCTGCAATTTTCCTAAGTTGCCTTTAAAACATGGGCTTTATTTTCAGTTCAGCCAGAAATGACCTTGTGTGACTTCAGTTCTAGTCTCTCCTCCTCAGCCTGCAAATTATTATTCTGTAATAGGCAGAAGGACCTCACTCATATTACCAGTGTGCTGCAGCTGATGTGCTATTTCTTGGAAAGAACGAGACTGCCAGAGTCCAGGGCTACAGTCAGAGTACTCAGTGAGTTACATTCATCACATAGCAAGAACAACTGAGAAAAAATAAACACTTCTCAAGTCTATGACTAACTGAAGCTGTAAATTTCAAACACTTATTACAGAGTCATAGTTTAGTAAAACAACACGGGATGTGTTACATATCAGAGGGTAACCTTTAAAGAAGAACTTATGCTCTGGGGAAAATTTTAAAACAGAACAGGATGAAGTTTATGTGCCATTTTTCATGTGGTTATTATAATTAACCAAACTGTCACAGAAAATCATCCTAGAGGTCTGGATTCAGTCCAGCCTTCTAAGACACAGGTCCAATCGTCCTCTCCACTACTGAAATATCCACCCCATGTTAGCTGAATAGTTAGAATTAATGAACAATTTTTCAACATATTTTTTACCAGCCCCTCTGTTTACAAGTTTCCTCCAGGCAGATTGTGGGGACTTATCCCTCTTTTCATTTAATAGAGCCCAGCATAACTTTTCCCAAGGGATCAGAGCACCAAGTGATTCCCAAACTGCTCTTAACACACTTCAATCCAGTGTAAGTAATTTACTGCTTAGGCTTTTTGCCTGGTCACTTGGGGCACATGGCATGATTTTTGATCACTGACTGCATGACCTTACATGACTTTAATACATTATCTTTGTTTTTAAAATTAAACAGGAAAATAAAACCTATTTCTTGGCTAAACGAGTGTTGGCCACGGACTCAAAAATTGCTCTCCATCAATAATGTAAATCTTCCCACATGCAAGAACTTGCAAAACAGCAGAAAGGGAAAGCTGCACAAAGGCACCAGACGGTAACTTAGCTTCCAATTCAACAATCTGTTTGCAAACAGGTTTTAGCTATACAACAACCTGTTGGTATGATCATAACGAGCAGCCACAAGGGACCCTGGCATTATATTTTTGTCCAAAATATTTCGGTGTTCAGACCTGGATCTTGACTTGTTCCATTATGAAGATCCACATAAAGGGAACTTGCACATTGGAGGGAAGTTGAGGACAATCCTTACTCTGAGAAAGTTTATCTCTGCATATTGGGGATGGGCCATTGCTCACTGAAGGTTGCAGTTCATTGAGTCCAAAATGCTCTCAGACATAATCTCTATATACAAGAACAGCTGGGATGAAAACCTATGTCAAGAGAAATATGTTTCACACACTGTCTTCTCCATTTTCTTCCTATCTCTCCATTGGTTTTCTCAGATTCAATCAGTGAGAAAATCTGTCTGGGTGAGGAAATATGTAAACAAATGTGTTTAGCCCCATGCAAATATCTGGAAAACACCTGTTCTGTATAAGAAGAAAGAGTTAATGGAGTTAATGATGGAAAGACACAGCCAGTGACTGCATCATTTACAGCAAGAGAGCAATCTAAATTGATGGTTCTTCACCATTTTAATATATATAATCTTAAAAGAAGAGAGATCTACTAGAGCAGCAAGATATTTATATCAGCCAACAGTGTATCTGAGTTGTATGAATAATATCTTTAACCCAACCTCAGTCTGTTATTTTTAGTCACTGCTCAGCATGCTCAGCTTGGTGCAAGACAACTGTGGAACCAGAAGACTGGAAAGGTTCTTCATGAGTCAAGTTGTTGCCTTTCTATACACTGACAGGGCTATTTATTTTGATTATACAGAGCAGTCTGAAAGAGCAGCTAACATCCACACTTTCATTCTTAGCTTTGTTTTTGATTCACACTGGCAGTTGTAGATGCACACTCTGTTCTCCAGGTATTCACATGGAAGTGACTGAGACATGCCAAATTTATCAGTAGCTTCTCATTAGTGGCTCTTCCTTGATTATGACATCTGGTGAGGTTGATGACAATAACAGACGAAAAATGTGAAGTTCAGTCATTTGGAAATTACTTAAGTGGAGGCCGTTTTGCACAGTATGATGTTGAAATGTTAGGAATGATTGAGGCCAGATTTATAGCCTAAGCAGTCTTGCATCTGTATTTCATTTGTGAGCAACCAATACAAAAACACCTTTAAAAAAATCTTAATCATTTCCCAACTGACCAAGAGCTCTGAATATTGTCAGCAATATAATCTAGACCACAAAACATTGTTCTTGTTGAAAGGAATTTTCAGAGTATTGTTATATGGCTAGTCCAATAAACTTGTACTAGTCAAGGCTGTCAGTATCCCACTTTTGGCTCTACAGAAGGCTCTCTGCTTCAACTGATGGTTAGTAGGAGAGATTCCTATAATACTCCTGGAGAGGACAAGGGGACTATTCACAAACTTCTAGCTGTAAAGAAAGGACACAAAGTTTGGAAGCAGCTCATGTCTGCCCTTCTTCAGTAACTAATGGTCATTCTGCTGACTGGCCCACTGGAGTAGTTTCTCCCCCAATACTATCCGCAGCTCAGCATGACAGAGAAGCAAGCAGACATAGGGGAAGAGCTGAGAATTTGGTGGCTAGTCTGTTACCAAATTAATTACCTTTCAGTGTTATGCAAAACTCCTTTCATTTGCAGCGATGTTTTCTGAGTGTTGAATAGTTGATGAACATGTCTGCTCCGTTTATGGCACACAGTGAGCACAAGCTGAGATTAAACTGTACTTACCGCTTCCCAAATGTTCACCCTACATAGCACAGAGCAGAAAGCTCAGTCAAAACTTAATTCTTAATTCAAAACTTGTGTTCTACATAGCATGCTTGATTAATACTGCCATATACAACCAACAATGGTCCAAGGAGCTCAGATTGATAAAATAAGTGAAACCACCTTATCAACAGAGCCAGTGTACAATACCACACTGTTTTTCAGTGGAAGTTAAGCTCCTAATTAAGTGCCTAATCACCCTCTTGAGTGCTCACCCACAAGACAAAGATGCACTTAAATTTCTCCCATGTCCTTAGAAGGACAAAAATAATAATTCTTCCCTGAGGATGCAGCTCTCCTACTTGCACACCATGTAAGGCAAGGTGATAAGACAAAAGCTTTATCCAAGATACAGCAGATAAGTATGCAGAGTAGAGACATTTCTAAAGTAGTAAGGAATCACTGCCAGCAACAAAGGGAGGTTTTTATGATTTTTTGCATGCATTTGAAGTCCATGGTTAGGTCAAAAAGTAAGATGCTTCAAAACTACTATTTGCCACTACTATGACCTCTGAGCTAGGAACCATCTTTTTTATCTGTCTGCCAGACCCTCCTACAGGCTGGTGGGGAAACTTGATGAGTTTTGGTGGAAAACTGGCAGGATTTTCTGATGGGTTGCTGCACTCCCAGAACTATCCTCCTCCCCACTGACAAGGTCCAACACTGCATTTGCAAGAAGCAACTGGAAAAGAGGAGAGATTCCAGCAATGTCCCCTTCTCCCTGTCCTTTTCCTCTCCTATAGGCAGGAAGGTAGAGTACATTGACTGCAGCAATGGAAATTCAACAGACCAGGGAAGCAGAGGTCTTTGAACAGACACCTATTGCTTTTAAAGTAAATAGATTGCTGTCTGGCAAAGTATGAAGTGCATATAGTAATGGAGGAAGGTCTTTCTGTAGTCACTTCTAAACCACAGATCCCCTCTGCTCCAAAGGATTTATCATCTCTTTGCAGCACCATGGTCACACAGGATTCACTTTCCCTGCACACTGGCTGATGGGAGCACCGGCTGGGGGCACCACAGTTTGCTCTGGAGACCCCCTGAGCACAAGGGAGCCTGTCCTGGCTCACCAGCTACCTCTTCCACCATATAGAGCACTGGTCCTGCAGCTGTTCTCTGCAGGGAAACTGGCAGGGAGAAAGACATACCTTACATCAGTGCTGTAAGTGCCATGCCATCCACAGGCCATTAACAAGGTCCTGATCTGATACTGTGTCAATAAGCAAGACAAGAGTTTGTGACCAGTTCTTGCTCACTGACCAAAAGCCATTCCTATTGGGAGGATGTCTATCTGTTGCTTGAACACATCATGGTTTGTCTGCACCCTGCTTTGCTGAGGTTACCACTACATGCCAAGGCACCTTTGGGCACCAGAACAGGAGAATGAGCGCTACACAGCACCTCCAAAATGAGATTTAAAGATGTAGCATCCTATAAGTCAACTAATGTGAAAAGGGATATTACCTCACACGATATGAGGGATGTCAAATTAATATCTTAAAATGCGCTTTAAAATGTAGACACATGACTTAGCAGTCCTAAGACCTCTGAATTTTCCACATTGTCTTCATAAATTTTATCCAAATAAAACAAGAAGAAAACAACCAATTGCAAATAACACAAAATGGCACCTTCTTCATAGCAACAAGGCTGAAAGGGATCTCCCCTATCCTGAAACATGCAAAGAGAAACAAATTCACAGCCTGTAAAAAAAGTAAGCTTCCCATACTTCAAAGATCTTGTGGGCTAGTAATGTTTGCAAGGCACTTTGAAGGTAAGTGGCACTCTTATAACACCACAAATGCCTGTTTGAATCACAACGAAGTTGTGGTCACACATGCTGAACGCCACAGGGCTGAACAGTGAACAGAATAGCTAACCAGAAGCCTGATCTGGTTTTACCAGACTGACTCTGTTGACTGAGATTAATGCCTCAGTGTTGTCCTCATGAATCTTTCTGAGCCTGGCTCCAAGTCTAAAGAGAAGTTCTCACATCCATAGCCATGACAGACTGCCTGACCAGCAAATGCTCTTCACACAGAGCTGGTCCTGCAGGTAGATGAACACCTTGTCTCAGACTGCTACAGGCACCAATATTGCTGAGCTGCAGCCCCAAAGATCTAACTGGACCGAAGCACACTTTTTTTGATCTCCAAATGTTATATTCATTATTCAGGACTGCTTCTGTTGGAGATCACTTCCTGATTAGGCCATGATCCAGTAAACCACATGGACCTATTCAAAATTAAACTAAGGCAGACCTCTTGAGTCAATAGCTGGTCTCGTATGATCAAAGTTAGAATATTAAGTGCTTTGCTGAATCAATGGTGATTACAGAGAAAGCAGTGGCCTACAGTGAAGGTAAAGGCCCCAGAAAGACACTAATTGTTGGCAAACAACAGCAACTATTAGCAAACATGAAAAATGATAACGTCAAGATACACAAAGTAATTGTCTATACACAAAACTGCAATATGAACCCTGCATAGCTATGAATAAAAGGCTTTGTTTGAAACTGGCCATTTCTCAACAGCTAGATGCATGTGAACAAGTTGAAACATAAATCAAAGATATAAGCCAGGAGTCCTCAACGCTGGTGCTAATAGTCTTTGAGAGTCAGGACTGGACAACAACTTTCAAATAAAAGATATTGCCGTAACAGATGCTGTTTATTTTGTTCTACTTCACCATTGGCAAAGACACCAACTCACCAATTTATTTTTCACTGGTTTCAAATTTTCTGGCTGCCCCTTCTGATCGTAAACATCAGTGGAAAAACATTTATTTGTTTAGAAGTACTCTCTTGGGAAGACTGATAAAAAGCTGTTCTTCAAAAACCTGAAGCATAGGCCAAATTTGACAAGAAATTACCTTGGCCTTGCCAAGTCTTGTGATTTTCATCCTACCTCTTCAACATGCAGGACTTTTCATCCAGAGTAAGTGTTAAGAAAAGGAAACAGGAATCTTGGATTTTGTTTTGAGCCTCACTACTTACTGAAAGAAAATATGTAAGACGACTGAGCAGCTCCTACTCCACCTCCTTGCCTGCTGCTGCCTCCTCCCAGGGAGCAGCCAAGCAGAAAGGATGCTCCAGAGAAAAGATGAGATGGGTTTGCATCAGTGCAAACTGGAACCACGGTGCTGCTGTGGACATAGTCATGGGCACAAACACAAGCCTGAGTGCTGGTCACATTAGAGAACCAAGTTTTGTTCCATCTTTCCAGCCATTTTGGTGAATAAAAAAAGCTAGAAAGTTTGTCCCAGAGAAATTTGCTCAAAATTCTGAAGGGGAATAAAGAGAATGCAACAACTGTGGCACTTTTTTTTTTTTTTGAAAATAATGAAAATCTGAGCTCCAGATGACTGACTTATTAGCAAAGGTGCAGGAATAACAATGTTCATTTCTCATTGAGAATGTACATATCAGCCAGGGGCAAAGAGGATTTATTCCTCGTCTTCCTTATGAATCTATAGTCTACAATAGACACTAGCTTTGCAACTTTTTCATTGAAAAAGAGCTGAATTGAGTCAATCTGTCAGTGAAACACTTGTAATGTTTCTGACAAAGGAAAAAATGCCTGGCTCTATACCCAAACAAGTGATAAAGTTTTTTTTAACATGTGATGTTTTCCTCTTCCTATGGTCTTCAGCATCACCTGAGTGTCCTTGAAGAAAACAAGTCTGTGGTTGATGTCAATTTAGAGGAGAGGCATCTTTGTGTGGCTGTTGCCCTAAACATTAGTGAGCCTTTGGCGCCTCTGCTCCATGCAGTTAACAAGGCAGAGGGGATTATTCCCTCTTGTCAGTCATGTTACGGAGTGGTTGTGCTGGAAGAGCAGTTACTATCCTATTACAATTTTAACTATTTTTCCCCCCATCAGAAGGCTTGTTTGAGACTGCTCCCTCCAAGTGGAATATTTCTGCCTGACATTTATCCTGTGTAGTCTCCTGCCAAATTATTTTATAGCAGAAGTTTGTGGCTAATCAGATAAGGCATTCAAATCAGTTGTATTTGGAAAAGCCATCCTTGCTTTCCTTGGGAAATCACAGCTTACAAATATCTTGTCTTTGTTCATATTTTTTATTCACTTGCCCTCACAGGAAACTCCTGGGCAAAGTGGTGTATAAGTCTGAGTGATTCTGCGGTTGTTTGCTACAGGTTTTTCTTAACTACTGAAGAGTCTGAACTCCCTTCTCTTCTCTGCAGAGACAAGAAAATTCAAGAAAAATTAATCCTCTAGACAAGGAAGTTTTACCTGGAGCTTTCAAACGGCATGAAGAAGAGTCCATATCAGCCTGCTGTGGGAACAAAATACTGCATTCCCCAAGCTCCCTGGACAATCCCAAACATACATGATCCCCAGCTGGGAAGGGGGGAGGAACCAACCCCCTGCTTGTTTCACTTGATGGGTGTCCACAGAGCCCTCTTCATAAACAGGAGGATGGATAGGATGCTGCTGGGATCTGGAGTCCCCCACACAGTAACCTTGCCCTCAGCTGTAAGAATGCTGTATTTCACACTGCAAGCTCAGACAGCAGCAGCAGCTGCCTGATGCTCTGATTAGCAAATCAGGAGCCCAAAGTCTTCCTGTTGAGCTGAGAAGCCAGTTGTTAATAGCTAGGCTTTGGCCATTTCCCAATGGCCTGGTATGAGCTGAAGGAAGCCAATTACCAAGCAAATGCAAGTAGGTTATCAGGGAAACTTTCCATCAATGGACAAAAGAGCAGTTTGCCACCAGGCTCCACAAGTTCACTGGAGAGAGATAATATCCATCATTCTGGGCTTGCCATTTCTTAGGAAGTGATTTACTCTTGTCCCTGAGTTCACCCAGCTAGCTTGACTCATTGCAGCCCAGCTGAATAGGAAAGATGCCTGGAACAGTCAGCATGCAGAGAGAACCAGCTGTGTCTCCCATCTCCCTAGCATCCTCCTCATATGCTTCACCACACAGAATTTATACACCCATCCCCACTTGAGCTATAATGAACAAAAGCCAAAACCACCATTATAACAGCAGAAAAAACCTCCAGTGTAGCCAATGTTAAAAATCAACACACAGGAAGGGCAGGACTCATTTAACAGCTTCTCACTATTTTTTCCCACCTCCATTGCTCAGCATGGGTTCCTAAACCCTTGTGTCTGCACAATGCTATTATTTTCACCTCCTTTATTTTTTCTGCTCAGTGTTGCTCAGTCTCAGTGCCCCACAAACACTAAATTTAACATGCTCCTGTGAGGGTAGGGCAGCATTACCCCCCAGCTGACAGACAAAACAGCAACGCACAGAGCTAAAGACCAAAAGTAGCCATGCTAAGAAATCAAAGCCCTGGTTCTTCTACCTGGTTTTAAACACCTACTTGAAGTAGAATCATCATAGCTCCTTCACACTCCCCCCCAAATTAACACCAATGGCAGACATCTATCTACCTGTGTCTGTCAGTCCTATGCCATCTCGAATGCATGCATGTGTTTGGGGACACAATTTGCACAAAGTCTTTACATTGTGTTCGTAGGATTTAACCAGCATTAGCCATTTAGCCACGCTGATCTTTTAACAGCATCTTTTCAACTGCTCTGCAACACTGGACATCCCCTCCTGACAGCCCCAAGCCACCACACGACCCTCATTTTGTACACTCAACACACCAGTCGATGACAGTGATTAACCAGCCTCATATGCAAACAATTACCCAGCTTTTCAGGCAAGTCCCCAAGACTCCACACTTCACTTTGTCTCCATAAGGCATTTTTATAATGATGGATAACCCATCCTCAGCACTTGGAAATTCCTCCTGGGACAGGTAACTCTCTTAGGGGTACAGACTGACTGTGCAGCTCTTGCAGGCATGTGTAAAGAAAAGAGGAGGAATCTGTGAAAGAAAGGAGGGCCAGAGCATGTACAACTGCATGAATCTGACCAAAAGAAAGCAAACTGAGACTGATGAGAAGAAATGGCTCCTAGACCAAGGAGTCCAGGAAAGTGACAGACTTCCCATTACTTAAGACCATTAAAGGTAGTTTGGACAGAGTTTAGAAAGGAATAATTGCCCTTAGTTTTCACATGCCAAATAACTGTTGTTTCAGCACTATACTGCAGAACTGGCTTGCTGCTATAGCATTGGTTTTCTGTATCTTTTTTGTAGATATCATTTCAGCTGCACAAAGAAGCTTTTTTTTTTTTTACTCATCTTAGTCTTAGGTGGTAGAAAGCAGTATCCTATTCACACCTGACCTTCAAAATCAGCCAGGCCCCTTCCACTCCCTAATGACAGTGTCTGCAGCTAGTATTATAAAACCCTTCTGCATCCCTCTTCCTAAGCAGATCATTAAGGTACAGAGTGCAAATACAAGCAAGCCTCCATACAAATATCACTATATTCCTTGGTACAAAGTTCACTGAGCCTTTTGGTGTAAATTGCATTTTCTTTCAATCAGGAAAACATCAGAACTGCAGGAAAAATGTAATAAGCATGTTAAACCAAGCAGCACATTTATGTTATCACGCTTCTGGTGTTCTAATTGCCTAGATCAGGAACTCAGCCAAACATATTACAGCCGCCTTCTGTACTTCAGGATACCTTTGCAAGGGAAAGGGCAGTGGAGTCGATAGGATCTGGTGCTTTTCCTATTACAAGGTTGAAACACAGCCAGGACAAATATTCCAGTCCTGAAGTTAGTGTCAGGGCGTACTGGCACAACCCACACACACTGCTCTACAGACCTGTGCTAGTGTCACAGCAGACTTCAAGGAACACACTATTTCCACAGACGCAACTTCCTCTTGCTGTGAGACCTCAAGGAACTTTTCCAATGATGGGAAAATGGGGTTTTGCTTCTACTTAAAGTGAATGTTTTGGATGGTCAGCTAAAGGAAGGAGCCAACTCCCTTGAAACCAGCCACGACTCTCAAACTCAGGTGTACGCCTCCTTTGATAGCAGCTCTAGCCATGCTGTCCTGGAGGAGCCACTACCACCAGCAGAGATGAGAAGCAGTTGTTCCTCCGAGCCTACTCTGTATCACTTGAGAACAGATTGTTCCAATATATTGTGTTGGTTTTATGAGACAGACTACTGTCCATTGGGACATAAGGTGTAATTATAGTGCAATTTCAATTAAGAGTCAAATTGTGGTCCAATAAGGTAAAAAGGTCAGTGCTATATCTAGCAACACAGCTGGATGCTGGTTTTGCACTTGGCTACAAAACAAAGGGAAATCCTAACTGGGTCCAAAAATATCCCTGTCTTCAGCCATGATTTGCTGCCAAGCATCAATCCCAGAGCAAATTCTGAAAGGATATTTGCCTGGATTTACAGTTTAAACAGTGCATTATACACTCCTTTGTTTTAGCAGGTTCAGGCTGCACCTTCCACTCTTTCCAGAAAGGTGTTTTTTTTTTTTAACTCCTTCCCAAGCTTGGATTACAAAATAACTAGCTGAAGAGATTCTTCACAGCAAGAGATTCTCCTTCACTGTGAGATATTCTCAGCTGTCGAGTTTTAGATTATAGCAAAAAAGAAAACTAGCACACCAAATAGATTTAAGGAGCAAACACAGAACACAGACTTGCCAGTTTATCATCAACAGTGGGAAATTATCTCAGAGCACCTCCTAGGGGACAAAGTCTGAGAAAACATCTGGAAGGGAATTCAACAAAGCAGTAACTAGGACAACAAGCAGTTAGCATAGCATTCAAAAGGGAATGCCAAGGCAGCATAACTTGTTTGAGCTCTAAAATTCCCTAGAAAATTCAATATGCTCAAAGGTGTTGGACAGCGCTTAATATCAAAAGTCAAAAGCTGGGCCAAAGTGACATGAAAGAGTATACAAAGCCAGAGGCTGAATAGGAGACCAGCTGAAAAACCAGAAGGAATGCAGAAATCAGGCAAATTCAGGCAGTGGCTGGGACTGAAGCTGTAGGCGAATCAGCCCTGGCACTGCAATTGTTTATTAGGGCTTATACAAGTGACTTAAGCCATTTACGAAGCACTCCACCTTTACTAGAATTCAAAGAAGTATTAGGCAATAGAAAAATTATTTTTCTTCAAATAGATCTTACCGTGGAAGTAAATTCTTCCAAGAATTTGGAATATCTGCAAATTCTTTGCAGCCTCTTTTGCCCACAGATATGCAGGCAAATGACAACAGATTACAGATCTAACGAAGTCCTCAGTCTGGCTTCTCACATGGGGTCTGCAAATGCCTACACATGTCCATGAATGCTGCTAATCACAAGGGCTGGAGACAGCAACAACAAGCTCGCCATCCCAGCCCCCATTGAAAACGCCTCTGCCATCAGCTGGAATACTACCTATCCTATTAAGGGTTTGGCAGCTACAAATGGGAATCTGGTTTTAAAACTGGTCCAGCTACAAGGTCAGGCATGTGCTCATGTCAGCCAACCATGACATGTCATCCAATTTTAAGTGCAAATCGCCTTTCAGCTTCATAACTATGTAAGAGGGCATCCAGGGGAGCAGCACCTCTGTGTATCTTACTCCAGAAATAGAGGATGTGGCCTGTGGAAGGAAAGGCTGAGTCAGTCATAAAAGCAATGAATTTTACTTCAGACTGGAATAGCAAGGCCTTTTCAAATAAGGCAGACTTCACAGAAATAATTGATGTTCATCTGGTGTCCACTAAAAAAAGATTCCCTTGGACCAGGTGAAAAAAAAAACAAACCTGGGCACAGACAACCATGCCAACAAGATGTGGGCAGAGATAAAATGGATCTGGAAGACATCATGAAAAGCAGAATGCAAGGCTCTGAACTTATTGCCCCTAGATATCACAGAAAAGGAACATACCCTGAAAAAATGAAACAAGACAATTGACATATTACCTAAGTGAGGCTGAGAAATTGCAACAGGCCATGCTAACAGGGTGCATCCCCAGTGGATGTGACAGCAAATTAGGCATCAAAGTAATCTGCTCCTTCTGGCATGGGCAACATTTTCACCCTGCTCAACGACACTGATCAAAAATTGAATAGCTCAGAGCTGCCTCTCTTGCCCAGAGCTAACTGGCTTCCAAAAAACCTTTGTCAAAAAGTAGACAGTGCCTCTGTAGCAGATTTTAGGTTTCTTGTTTATCTAAGCTTTCCAAAAAGTTGCCAAAGAAGTTTTAATCTCTAAGCAGAAATTAACTGATTTGATCTTGCTCACACTAGTAGTCCAAACTGTTGTTGACTTCACCAGGACAGACTTGTACCATGGAAAAAGGAAATCACTGGGAGAACTGCCTCATGGTTTTGAACACACTAATAGTCTGTCTCCCAAATATACTCATATGCAATTGATACAAATGCAGCAGTGGATCCATCATTTTGTTGATAAAGGTTTTAGAAGACATTAAATCCATGGGAAATCCCATCATAGTAGAGAAAGGCATCTTACAAACTGCTCATGAGTTCACTTTTGTTGGAAACACCTTGTATTAACCCTGGAAATACACCAGCAGTATGTTTTGTGAGGCAAAGGCAAGGGCTGATTTCTGGAGTCTCAGGCCAACATGGAACTGTAACTTTATTGCAATGTCAGCACCAAGACAGAAATCTCTACCAGCAATGCAGGAACAATACTCTATCCAGCTTTCAGTTATGGTGCCTAAGCCAGAAATATGGACAGAATAAAGAATTAAAAAATTGGGAGTGTGCATGACTGCCCACAGCTGCACAAAATGTCAAGCAGAAAGCTGCCTTGTTTCGAAGTTGCTGTACAAAAAGGCTTGTCACTTGAGCTCTGCTTTAGTGCTCCCCAAGCCAAAAGGAAGAGAAGCTGATCCTTAGGGGCCCAGAGCAAAAATGATGGAGACTGCAACTTTACACACCAGCAACTTGAAGAAATTAAAGGAAAAACTCAGGAAAGCATTGGCTGGCAATTCTCAGCCTTCTGCACCTGACAGTGCAAGCTGCCAACTGGTTTGGATATCTTGCCATTTCCAGTTTGATGTGACATGGGAAACAAAACATCTCCTTGCCCTGACTGCTATTTGAACCCAGCATTTATATCCCAAAGGAAGATGCTTCATTAAAGATGCTGGTTTCCTAAGACTACAAGATGCAATACCAACCAACGAACACCCAGAGCCCTAGGTAATTAATGTTTTATCTCTTAAGCTCTCTGCCCTTTTTCTGGAATCGCACCATGAAAACACCACTCTTGTTCCTGCACCTGGTTTTCCATCCTTCCCTGTGATCCCCCTGCCTTTGGCTGAGAGTCTGAATTCCCATCTCCTCCAGACCAGCCCCTCGCCTTTGGCTTCCCTGCAGCCTGACAGCCAGATGTGGAGCTCAGCCTCAGAGCCGCTTCACTTTCCTTTTCACTCAGACTGAAGATCTGCATCAGCAACTGACAGTTATTTGGTTATATCATTTGACTTGCATACATGTGATCAACTGAAAAGTACTCACAGCTGCTCAAAAAAGTAGACAACAAAGTCTCCAGCTTGCCCTGTGGATGCAACAGAGGAGCCAGGACTCAGTTTCTCAACAGGAATGCCTATGAATCACACTGGACAGAAGAATCAGTCCAGGACGCCAAGCTGCTATACTATTGTCAACACCCAGAACTGATCCTGCGCATCTTTCTAAATAACCCAAACCCACAATGTTGTTCTGCTGAATCTCCAGAGCTCTGCCAACACTTCTTGGACCACCCATCTCCAGCTGTGAATATACTGAAACTGATATTCTCCATACATTCATATTTCAAAGGCAGAAGCTGGGAATGAAAGCATCATCCACTTCTAAAGCCTTCCCTGCACAGAGGTACCCATAATGTGTAAGAACAAGCTGCAGCTCTCTGCCATTCCTGTTACACAGGAAACAAACCTGTTGAGCAGGAGGAGAGTTTGTTGCTCCTAACAACTTCCTAAAGTGCCTGGTGCAGACATTGCAGGATAGCACACCAAGTAGGCTGGTACCTGTGGGACACCAGCAACCTGAGAATACGATGCAGGAAATAATCTAACACTTGCAGCAAGGAATACAAGGGGGCAAATACATTTTATGCAATTTAAGTCAAAGGGTCTTTATAACTCCTGCCTGAAACACTTAGAAAAACTAGAAAAGTATAGCAGCCATGGTATTATTTTCCAGCTTCTGGGCAGGGAGAGGTTAGTTAAGTATAGCCCTGGGCACATCAGTTACATGCAGTTACACAGGCTCAGCTCAGAATCTTTTTACACAGAAGTAGGAGTGCATGTCATGGATTTGGGTTGTAGCTTTTATCTCTACAGCCCTCATCTGGGCTTCAAAGCTCTTCAATATTAATCATAACATAAAAATAAATTAGATAAAAGATAGCAGTGCAGAAGCCCCAAAAGCAGAAAAAAAGACAGCAGTACACACAGTGCTTCCAGTCTGGTTACAAACTGTGGTAGATAGCAAATTTTCCAAATTCTTTTGAAATATTGGAGTGCTACAGGGATAACATGATGGATTTAGATTCAAGACACTGAAGAGCTATCCAAGAAAACAAAACCTTTAATTTACACTCAAGTAAATCTTCTTCTGGATTAATCTGCCCAGCTCTGAGATAACAAGGGGGGGGTTGGTTTGGGGCTTTTTTTGGTGTGGTTTTTTTTTTTTTTTTTTTTCCCCTCTCAGACCAANTTTTTTTTTTTCCCCCTCACAGCCTAACATAAACAAATCTTCCGTGCACAGTGAAAAGGAAAGGAAAGCTGTTTGGGAGCATGTGCTTTCCAAGGAACGGAAAAACACTTTGTCATTCACTCTGGATTTGGCTTTCAGAAGTGCTGCCAGGGCACTGGATGTTTGATATAATCAGTCTGCTACCAAGAGCTTCACTTAAGCACAGCGATCTGCCTGCATCACTGGGTGATTCCCAAAACAGCAGGGGTCTGGGTAACATCACCTCACCCACTTCTGCTCTCCTTCAGCTAAATGTGACAGAGCAATTGTGCCAAGGGCTCCAGCCTGATGAAGCTAGTGGGGACGCGTGCAACTGCATAAACTGGTATTACTGGTCCCCAGGGGACACAAGGTTATGAAGGCAGACTGGCAATTTTTCAGTAGTAAATGAAATGAGCCTTCACAACTGGGCATTATGTGTTTGGTTTTTTTTTTCCACCTTCTGCTATCAGCAGCAGTCTGTTTCACTGCTTGCTGCAGGGACAGAACACAGTCCTGCAACATGGACCACAGTGGGATGGGTTCCTGCGTAACCTGCATAGACCTTACAAAAAACCGTCTTGATTTCTGTTCCCTAATTTTGTGATCTGGAAGCCTAATCTCAGCAGTAACGCCCTCCCTGCCACTCCCGGCTACACTCCACTTTTCTTTGCGTTGCTCTCCAGCCTCTGCCCCCAGGCTGCTGGGGGGCTGCCTGTCCACCCAGCCCCTGTCCCCAGCAGGCTTTGTGCAAGGAAGGAGGCAGCTCCCCTGAGCTGGTTTTGAGCACAGCCTCTGCCACAGAGCCTACTGCCAGCAGGCTGCAAGCACACAGGTGCTGAGCTCTGCTGGGGGAAAAGATCTCAGCTCCACAACTGTCTGCTTCGAAATCCCTGCTGTGTCTGTTAGTTTGGGTTTTTTTCACCAGCAATGTTTTAGGAACAGCTGAGTATTTGGATTCCTCTTTCTTTGGGATTGAAAACCAATCAAACCCAGCTAGCACACACAGCTGCTCCTTCATTTAGAAAGAACAGTGTTTTGCATCTGGCTAGGCCACTCCTCAAAAGCACGGTGAGAAAAAACACACTTGGATACCAGACAATTAACACAACAAAAGACACTTGGAAAAGGAACCAGAATACTTTCCATGCATGCTAAATGCTATCCCTGCAGCCAGGGTCTTCTGGGTTTCTACCCCACACTTTTTCTGTATGCAAGGAAAACTTCTCTCCTCTTAGATCTTCTTGGCACATCTAAGGCCATTTCCTAAAGACACAGACTTCTTCTGGGGATAGCCAAATAAAGCCTGAATTAGCAATGTGCGTTCTTCAAGCAGTTTCTGCTCAGTGGTGCATCCAGCGGATTCCTAACACCAACAAGCCCTTGCCAAGTGACTGCGTGTGTATTGCACCGTAACAACAGTTATGGAAATCACAGCTGATGAGTGACAGTATGGCAGGTTTTGGCACTTAGTCTGATGGACTTTAACATCTTTTCTCATGTGGCTACACTGAATCACCTCACAGCAGTTTGAAGCAATAATTCTTATACCCTTTGTGCAAACTGAGGCACAGACCTGCACTGAGCATCCCAGGGCCACCTCACCTGCTCACAAAGGCAGGACTGAAAAGGCAGCCCAGATCTGCCAACTTTCAAGACTCTGGCTTCACCAACAAACCACCCAATCACAAACAAAATCACTAGGATTCCAAGAGACCCAAGTCTTGCAGCTCCCAAGTCCATTGAAATTGAGGCAAGTCTCAGCTGAAGATGAGGTACAGCACTGCTGTACCTCAAAAGGAGCATGGATAGACACACAGATTGCCATTCAGAGCAGTTTCCCACATCTGAAGCAGGGCATGAAGGGCTACCTTTTACACTCCCATCTACCAAGAGCAGAAGAAACAGCCGGAAGGTTACAGACATCAGCACATTATGTGGAAAGCTAAAGGAATCAAGTGAAGTAACTCATGCCAGTTACTTTACAAACGCCCCTGGCCCCCACCTGCCACACTGGGAACAGACCAGTGGGGAGGGAGTGGAAGAAGCAGACACCATCTCCAGCTCAACAGATCCCATTACAGCCATCTGACTGACTGCTCAATAGGGAGATGCTGGATTTGAGGGATTATCAAACAAGTATGGCATTAGGTTAACATGCCTAAATTTACATCCATCCCAGAGGGCCACATTTCCTGTACTACAGGCCCCACAAGAAGGGGGAATTATTTTTTTTCCTTTATCAATGTCTGGCTCTGTTCCAGAGGCTTTGGCTTTTTGTCCCTGCAGAAGCTTCCCCAGGGAAGCTATTTCCCTCAGGTCTACTTTCTCCTCATGCCCAGCCTTTGCCTGAGCAAGTGTTACAGAGGGATCCCAACCCTATCTCCAGGAGGTCTCCAAGCCTGAGGCTGGCTAGAATGCCCACAGAGACCAGCCTGGCTCTACATCAGGGAGCATCTTGCTGTCAGACACCCTCGAAGAAAAGGCAGTTGCCCACTCTGCTCCCTCCAGAGAGGGACACTGGGACAGGAGCTGGCCACAATGCATCCTCATGAGGCAGTGAGCACAAACACCCTAGAGGTGCCACTCTGGACTCAGAGTCCCTGTGAGGCTGAGACTCCTCATTCACACACCACATCCCAAAGCTGCAACAACAGCTTGCAAATGTAGGAAAGCTGACTCCTTCCCTCCCAAATAGGGTGGCTGAAATCTCCACACCAAAACCTGAAATTTAGCCAAAAGGCTCATGGGGGAGGACCTGGAGTGATCTCTCATCCTCCCCTCCATATACATCATTTCAGGCTGAAAACTGTTGTGAGCAGCAAAATAAGTCCCTGAGAAAAAAAAATCCAGTGACTGTGTGTGATCTTCCCCCTGCAGCACATTGTCAACACATTAATTCACTTCAAGATAAAGTTTTAATACATTCTGACCTCTAGCACCAGAAAGCTTCATCATGAGACCTTCCTCAGCCACGTGGCATGGTACCCTGCTCCTTTGTTCACACAATGCTCTCATGAACTTCACGATAGAGTTAATGACAAAAGCATGTATCAGTTTCTTAAAATTGTTAATTCTGTCTGTAGACACTTCCGATACCCTTAAATTTCCAGCTGCTTGTCATCCATAAAGAAATCATTTGGGAATACAGCCATGACCACCCTTTATTGGGAGAAACATACTTAAAACAAGCCTTGAAGATCAAACTTCAGCTTGAAAGCTAGCATCATTGCAGGTGTCACACAGTCAAGGCTGTACTGGCTGCTGGCTGAGCTTCTTGACGATCACACAGGTGGGCCCAGTAGCTAGACAAGGGGGTTTTTTGCTGCCCACTTAAGCATACAAACACAGCGTGCACACTCAACAGCAAGGAGACAATGGGAGCATAGCTGTGCAAAGGGTTCAGACCACAAACAGGTGAAATTCAGGCTGCAGAAAAGCCACAACTATTTATCCCTGTGTGATCTCAGGCAACTCACTTCACTTCTACATGGATTTTAATCTGACTGACTTCAATAAAATATAAATACAACAGAAAACTGATAAGTAGAACAGTAGATAATGGCTTCAAGGACTCTTACACACAGTAAAGCCTAATATGCTTTGAGACTATTTTGTACTCTTCAACAATTTGTCATTGATTTCAACTGAAACAGGTTCATTTAAATTGTACTGAAGCTTTGTGGAGGTCAGCACAACAATTCTGGACAACAGCAAAAGCAGAGATGACCTTCTAGGCTTGAGGGAGCAGGAAACACCTTAAGCCACATGGTAGCAGTGTCCTTCCTTTCATAGTTTGCATGACTTTTTAACATAATGTAATGTAATTCTAGCTAAAAGCTTTGCTAAAGTTAAATTTGAGGAATGACATGCAGGATTTGGCAGGGCTGTGGAAGCAGTACATGGTGGAGGCCCAACGCACTGCACAGAAGAGCTGGGATGGTTGCAGAGTCCTCCAAGGCACAGTGTCTCTGTACATGCCAAGAGGAGGTACAAGAGAACCAAGGGGTTTCAGAAAACATTATGGAGGAAAAAATTTCAGAGTGTTAAGAAGGAAAGATTGCACATGCAAGTCAGACAAGTCTTTTCCCCAAGAACTCCAAATGGCATGAAAACTTTGTGACCCTGTGTTGACTTAAGCAGCAGCAACCAGTATCACCCCACACCACATAGCACAACTCTCATCCCAAACAGCCCAGTCTGAGGATATAAGCAAGAAGCCTCTCAGACCCAGGGCACATCAGATAGCAAATGTATAGAAAGAGCCCCATTCCCCCAGGCCTTCCACAGGGGCCTAGGGAAGGGTGAGGTATGAGTCAAGGATACAAGCTCAAGGAGAAGACATGCCTTGGCTCCTTGCTGGGCTGGCAATGCCAGCAGGACTCGGTCATCAGCTGCAAGCAGAGCCTGAGACAGAGCAGAGGGAGACAACTTGGTGGGCTGGAGCTGTGACAGTCTGTAGGAGACATTGCAGTTCCTCTGTACAGAACAGCTGAATTATGTACTGCTCATGGCATGCAAGGGACAAAGCTACAAAGCTATCAGTGAAACTTCAGCAAGGAGTAGCATAGGACATTCAGAGAGACATTGGTATGGGATGGGTCACATATGGAATAAACAACTTAACCGGTACAACCACTACTGAGGAAGCAGCTGAGAAGAACAGTATTTCTGCAAACCTAATTCAACTTCACTGAATTTAGAAGATCACTACACAATACAGCTGATGAATAAACAGCAAACAGTATCTTTTATCAAATTATTTACACCTCTCAAAGACATTCCTAAAGTACAGGTCTGCTTCCAAGCAGTAACAGGGGAAAAAAAGGACTCCCTTTCCTGAGACATCCATCTGCACTCACCCTCTACCCCAACAGCTGTAGAGCTTCAGTTCTGCCTAATACCTCTCCAGATTTATTGGATGCCCAACTAGAAAGCTCTGATTGTTCCCTGTTGCAGTATTTTGCCATGGGTGAAGAATGTGGGAGGGATCCATAATATTTTTATGACTATTATACAGCCTTCTGTTAACTTGATGGGATGAGTCACAGGGCCCTCCCTGAGAAGAGGGCAAGCATCCCTTGAAATGGATGCTTGTGGAGAGGCATAGAGGTCAAACCAACAGTGGAGCCTGAGCACTGGTAGGAGTTTTAATTATGAATTATGAATCTAGCTACTATAGCTTGCTATTTTGGGAGCTCCTAAATTAACAGGCAAGTAAGAAACAGGAGGATCTTCTCAAAAGATAGGGCACTTCTGCCTCCCACCTGTTAAGGGATATGAAAGTTTTAAATCCTGTATCTGAAACAGCAGTGATTTATTGTGTCTGATTTATCAAGGTCACAGAGCACCAAAGCAAAATCTCACCTCCACTTTTATCTCTCCTCACACTAAGGGGAAAGCTGGTGCCCCAGAATCCCTCTCACCAGACAGATCAGACTGCCAAAAAACAGGGACCATCTTCCCTCAGTTTACTTTACATGGTCTGGAGAGTAAAATTGGGTGACTTCTGACTAGAGATGGCTAATGCAATGCTCTCTGTAAGAAAATGTTGCCTCGTTAAAGCTGAGAGTTTTGCAAGCAGACATGAAACTAAAGAAAGAATAACTCCAGTTAAAAGTGGAAATATCAGATTAAGAGAGTTTGGATTCATTAAAAGAAAATTTTACCTCCTCCTAAGACCTCCCTTTTCTGCCTGACATTCTGAAAAAGGTTAAATTCCCTTCAAATTTTGTGCCAGAGTTGAAACAAATTTTACCATAGGCTACAGGAGATTCACAATCCTGCAGTCCCCATCATAGAAAAGATCATACCTGTTAACTGAAAATGTTGCCATGGCTATCCCATAAAGATGTTAAGCCACTGAACCAGTGACAGTAAGTGAAATTTGTATCTGCTGACATACCTGAGAGGCAAGCTAAGCCCCAGCTACTTTCAGGTCTCAGGAGAACCCAGTGTGGAAGGGAAAACCACATTCCAAGGAAAGCAAAGCAACTGTGGGGTGCTGGGGGCTTGCAGCAGGCACACCTGTAGAGAGGGAGGGTTTCAGCACCTTTTCTCACCAGAATACTGCAGTATCACAGCATGGACACTCAGCAATTAGCTCCCTGGAAACACAGCTGCTCACACCAACCAGATGCAAAGCCTGTGTGAACCTCAAAAGACAGCTCATTTCCCCCACTTTTTGCCAGCAAAGCACAAAACAGGCCAAGGAGTCTTGTACCGTCAACAAGTTTGGGGGAAAAAAAGAAAAAAGTACTTTTTCATCCTCTTCATAATTAAAGCTCTTCCCATCAGAGGGCACAAGGGCAATTTACCTCCTCAACTGGAGGGGGTTGCTGGCATTCAGCTAATGGAAACAGCCTGCTGGCTAATGGGTGGTCCTCAAGCCCTGTTTGTTTGTGTAGGGAGCAATCCCAGCCATTGCAGGTAAGCAGCATGCTGCCCTTGCTGCTCTGTGTAACCACACTCACAAACTGCCTCAGTCAGCAGCTACACAAAGCCTCCTGAGGACAAGACTGCTGAGCAGGAATTTAGCACCATTTACACCACCAGCTTGGGTGAGCAGCACCATCTCCCCCAAGGACCCCAACACCACCAGCAGAGCCCTCATTGCTGCAAGATGGCCAGGGAGACAGACCCTGGGACTTGAAAGAGAGTTATGTACGTCAGACTAATTTCAAAGTTTCATTTACTCTGCTGTAATTGCTAAAGGAAGGAGTTACACTGAACACAGCATTTCTTCCAAATATGTTTATGGTAAGAAAAAGACTTTTCAGCTTGTATACACAGACCAGCTCCAGCAGGACTTTCAGGAGAAATGTTACTAGAGCTACAGCAGGCTGTGTGTTACCAGAGATGCTGGCAGGAACAAATCCATTCCACTCCCTCCACGTGTGTAGGAACAAAACATTTTATGAACCTGTTTTCATTCCAGTTTAGAAGCAGAACCAAACATGAAGCCTTAAGCTGTAGCAAAATGGGACTAGCCACCCTCGCCCACCTAACCAGCAGTTATGATACAAAGCTAGTGATAGCACTAAAAACTATGACTGCTCATACATTGCCTAGCTGATTAATTAACATCAACTGTTTGCACTTATCTTTGCACCAGACCTCACTTCCAGCAGTAACTCAGCTGAAGCCCATAAGTTCAAGGCCTCCATTTTGCTTTTAATCAAGGCTTACAACTGAGCAGACCCACTGGCAAGCACTGAAACACTCACATCTCAACCAAAGCACCTCGCTAGCATATGGGAAATGTAACCAAGCAGGGTTGCATGCCCAGAGTGCACATGCTGTAGCAGCAGGGTTCAGTTTGCTACAGATAAGGGTATCACTTTGGCCCCAGACCCCACCAGGGTCACTTGCTCGTTGCAGCTTGCCCAGCTACCAAGCCCCCCAATTTCCAGCAGAGCCAGGCACAGCACAGGCTCCTGCCCTCTCTGCCAGATGCTCAAGGGTGCAGCTGTGACCCATACAGTAGTGAGCTTCTCTGGATGAGACACTCACCTTCAGAGCCAGCCTTTCACCCAGGTGTCTCCAGCTCCTACTGCCAGGCAGGTCCTACTTGCAAGACACTATTTTGGTGGGGAATTAAAAAAAAAGGTGGGGGGAAGAGACCCATGAGGTAGTCAGTTTGGTTGGAACCTCCAAGACCAAAAAAGAGGCAACTCAGGAGGCAGCACAGCTGTTTTGGGCACACACCCATACCTCCAAACCCAGACATTAAGTGATAGTAGCAACATCGGGGCAGGACTCATCCCTGATATCACAAAGCCTTACTTCCCAAACCATAGCAGCTGTACCTAGTTTAGAGCTGCCTTCCCCCCAGGAACAAACACCTCCCATCAAAACCTATTCAGCTACTGCCTTTGATATTTAAGTATCCTGCAGTACTCCCATAGGCCACCACAACCAGCCAAGCCCACCCTTCACCTGAGAAGTGACTGCCTCCCTGGGTCCCCCAGGTGAAGCTGATCTGGGCTTCTAAAACCCCAATCACCATTCCCCCAGGTGCAGCCTGGGAAGCAGGAAAAAGGCTGAAGAAGAAACAAACACATGGATGCCAGCTGGTAGATGAGTGACAGTATCTATTGCTAGCCCCAGTCACAGCTTTAAGTGTTGGGATAATCCTGTAACAACACATCAAGAACACATCTGGAGGGCGTAATGGCAAGCTGTGCTTGGACAAGCTGCAGTGGTGCACAGTATAGAGTGAAGTTCACGATCAAATACAAACCTGTAGCGTTCAGGCACATGGTCTGTTTCCATTACAATGTGCCTGAAACATTGCTTTCACATTAACAGGAACAATTTGACAAAGGGATTGTACCTTGAAGTGAGTTATAACTTTGTGCTTTAAATTAATAAGAATGCTTCTCCTTTCTGAACAGTCGCCACCCAGAAACAAGGCAGTGCTGGCTGGTTTGTGACATGCCCCAAACAGTCAGCAGCAGAGAGCAGACAGTCCAAGCAAAGAGCTTGTTAATGATCCACAGGTTGAAAGCCATTCATCTGATTTTTTTTTTTTTTTTGTTCTTGGATAAGGCTGTATATAATTAGAAAAGCATGAGGTAGAGCTGGAGAAAGTGGTAAGAAAATTTCATGCATCCTTAGAAGTTTTAATCTGGGTTTTGTTGCAATTTTGATTTGAAACCATACTGTGAGCTGCAGCACAAGCCCAGCAGGACCACACTTACGGGAGAAGATCCTCTGCTGCAGCCTGCCCACCTCCTACCTGATCTTAACTGAGAATTTCTGAATAATGAATGCTATCTTCAATGTTTGTTTTGACCAACTTTACACAAACATTTCCTGTGAAGAAGACAAAGGCAAATCTGAGACAAGTGTAGTTCCTATTTGGCACCAAAACCTGGTCTGAAGCCATTCCTCAAGCTCAATCCTGTTGCCCACAGGTAGACCAGATCTTTGTCCTGCTGCCCTCAACAGGCAGATGTTATGCTGTCAAGGGGAGAGAGTAACCCAGCAGCTGCATCATGCCCACAGCAATTGCGCAATGGTCCTGTGTAATGTTTCATTTTTAATAAGTATTCCCAATTGAAAAGCAAATGCTGCCCCACAGCGTGTTTCTAGTATACAAAAGAAGACACATGCATACCAGACACATACATACCAGACACAAGGGATGTGGGAGGAAGAGCCTAATCAGCTCCCAACTATCATCGCATGGCTTCTCCTTCTAGGGGGGTTGCACTGAGGGAACAGCGGCACTTCTGGAGTCTCACATAAGGAGAGACCTGACTTAAAGCACTGCATCTGGAAACCTCAGGCCTGACTCTGGTCAGATTTACATGATAACCAAAAATGATAATGATATATAACACTGTCCCTATATAGACATATAGAGACATCTTATAGTCTCTAAGACTGGGTGGAAGAGAATGAGTTGGTTTTGCAATTTCTGGGCAGGGCAAAGCCAAGTCATGTTCACGTACAGCTTCCCCTGAGAGAATGTTTGAAGAGGGGCCTGAATCTGACCCGAGTTCACAGCCAAAGGTGACCTCAATTTTGATCCCTTTTGTTCACAGCAGGAGACACCAGCATTCATGGCCACACAGCCAAGTAAGCTGTGGAGTTACCTCCAGCCTCCTCAGTTTTCACTCATCTCCCCCCTCCCTAACCTTCATGCATCTTCTTCCATCCTCTTTTTTAGCTTGTGAAATCTGTGGTGGCCTCTCAAACTTACTAAATATAAATGTGTGGACCCAGCTATGTAAATAAAATGACCCATGTGGTGAGCATACATAAGGGCAGGGGTTCTTTCCCATGGATGGGAAGGCTCATTGCCAAGCAAATCCCAAGCCCTGAGCTCCTGCGCAGAGAAAGGGAGCCTAAGATTTAGGAGCAGTCACAATTTTGCTTAAAAGAGCTGATAATTTTCACTACATGGGGTGGAAAATGCCAGTTACTGGCAATGCTAAGATCTGCCTCTAGCACCAGGAGATGGAGACCTAGAGGAAAGAGGGTCAGGGGACAGGAGGACATGTAGGGAGGAATTTTTATGGATGAGTGGCATGCAACCAGAAGGTGAAGGATTTCTCCAGTCTTACTGTCAATGGTATAGATGTACATCAGTGTCGACCAGGGTGTATGCCGTGTGGGAGCAGCTCTGGGCACGTAGGGAATAATTTGTTTGAGCGACTCCCTTGATCCTGCCTGAAAGAGAAGCAGCACAGACTGGAAAAATAGGCCAGAGGGCAGTTCAGAAGACTGCCAGACAGCTATCTCACCGTCTCCTGTGCAATGTCCCATGGCTGCGGGGGATCTGACCCTCTGTCAGGCGAGAGGATATGCCAGGGGCTCCATGTAGTGTGGTGGGACTGGCTGTGTGAACTGTGAGCTCTCACTGGTGCACGCCCTCTGCTAGGTTAAACGGTGACTTTCCTACCTGCCCCATGTTGAGGGCAGTCTTCTGACTAAAGAGTTCTTCATCAAGCTTCCAGCTCTGCTACAGTCCTCTGTGCATCCCCACGGGTGCAAAGGGGCCAGAGGAAGGTGGTCCAGGGCATGTGGCCACCTAAGAAGGTGAGCTCACGGGGTGGGACAGCAGTGAGAGCACACCCGAGCTCTGGCTCACTGCCACACTAACACAGTACTGAGCCTGCTCCTACTTTTCAACAGGCACAGAAGAGCCCACACCAGGTTCAGGGTCTGGACCTCAGTGCAAAGTGAAGTACAACACAGCCAGTGGCACCCAGAATTGCAGGGGATGCCCAAGCCAGAAAAATATAATACATGGCTGGAAACTTCTGCCCAGACCCACAGACTCACACCTGGAGATCTAATGTGGTGGACAAACTCAAGTTTATACCCCAACTTTCCAGCTGAGGGCAGGACAGCCTACTCCTCTCCTTCCAAATCACACTAGCCATGGCAAGGTCACAGGATTTGCAGAGGAAGCTTCCTCTTTTCCAACCCAGTGCCCAGTGCTTAGTCTGGGGGACAGAGAGTTGGCATACAGGGTTCCTCCAGGGACTCATCTAATCTCATCTGACCCCCATCTCCAGGAGGTCTGTCTCCTTTGCTGCTGCTCTCCTTGCTGTCAGCCTCTTCCTAGTTGCAGCCCCAGCTAGGTGTGATGTGAAAAATTTCCTGATTTTCAACCTATACACTTGAAATCTTTTTAGACAACATAGTAAAAAAGGTGATGGATCCTGCTGTGCTTGTTTGCTTTGTGGCCTTTTGGAGGCAATGCCAAGTAAAATGAAGCTCCAGAATAAATCCTACTGAACAGGAACATTTTCATAAATAACCTCTGCTACACAGTTTGCAAGCACTTGAGCATTTCTACATCTCTGCAGCCAAAAACATGTGTTTTGTGTTGCTTCACATCAATCTCTCCCATTATTTATCTGCATAAACCCTTCTATAACTTGCTCACTGGGCCTCGAAATGCAGCAAGCAGGTTTTTTGACGTATGTCTCAATCACCAGATGAATCAATCACTGCTGTGCACACCTTGTTTGCTTCTACGCAGGGAGAAGTTACCAGCCCCCTTTGCCAGAAAAGAGGGCAAAAGTCAAATGGTTTTGATGGATTGATAAATGTCTCTGGGCTGAACCTCATGCACAGAGCTTGTTTATACTGAGAGTTACTAGCACTCCCTCCTCCCACTAGCTGATAAAATACTCCTCCTCCATCCATCCTTATGAAATATTCTCCAGACCAAGAGCCTGCACATGAATATTTGATCTCCTTGCGAGCTCCTTTTACACTACTGCATTTCCTCCTCTGGTGACAAGTCCTCTCTGTACAGGAGTAAGCAAAACTTCAGCCTTACTCTGTGGTGTTAAGGTAGCGTATCAGTCTTGTTACAGACCTGCTCTGCACGGAGATGAGTCTTACTCTTCATCGTCACAGCACAACTTTTAACATTTTTTCTGAGTCCTGTGAATGAATTGTGTTACACTTTAGCAGAATAACTTTTTTAATTGAGAGTTACCATCTGATTTTACAAGGGATGTGCAGACTTATTGACAGACAGGCAAGATTCATCATCCTCGAGTGGGCTGTACTGCTAACATGCTGTGTGATACTGTCTGGATCAAGGCATCACCCTGCCTCAGTTTCCCCATTCAAATGCGTCAGTGCAATAGCAAGACTAAGAGCATTTACGTTGACATAGCACTCCTGTTGGCCGTGTTGTTGAGTCTCAGTGATGAGAGTCGGCCTCCAAATACAGTACACTACAACATGTCACACTTCTCCAGGGAAAGCAACCCCTTGTGAACACCCTCTCACCCCTGCACGTGGCTCCTGCACTGCTGCTATGAGTTGCTGTCTCCCAGAGTGACAGCTCATATTAGCAATGTTTTCATGGGGGCAGGGGGGTGGCGGGGGCTGAAGAGATGAAGTTGGAAGAGGAGAGACGGAGCCTTAGACAGCTTGGCCAGCAGTTCAAACACCTCCTAGTGTGACAGCCCAGAGCTTGTATCCACTGGCAGCTACTGACAAAGGAATTGGCTGGCCTTAGGAGCAGGCTACAATCTTTATTCAGGGGTCCCAATAGCAGCTGAATTGCTTGATTCAGAGACAATATGTGTGATTGATTTCATCCCTTCTTCAGCTACATACAAATAGGCCAAGCCTGCTCTGGAGTATAGAATCATAGAATCA
>VZTL01034882.1:9896-22706 GCA_013400535.1 Scopus umbretta | reverse complement strand
CTATTCTATGCTATGCTATTCTAGGTGTCCAAAAGTCCAAGGGGCACCTCTACCCCGTTCCCACTCATGGTGCTTACAAACAACTAGAGGAGCATCCACTGGTGCCAGGGCTCCCTGGAAAGGTCTAAGCAAGCTGAGCAGTGCAATGGAATGTCGCTCCCGTCCAGCTCCACGCCTGTTCCTTGCTTGGACCCAACCTGGGAGTGTTGTGATTTACTTGATGGGGAAGCAGCAGATTCTCATGCTCAGCCTTGCCCTCTGCTCACACCTTCCTCATCCTCACATCCACCCCAGCTGCCCTCACCCTGCACAGCCCGAGGGGCTCCTCCTCCCCAGTCTTACCACCAGAGGAGCCCCCATGAGCTTGAGGTGCCTGTGGATGTTGAGCATCGTCAGAGCCTGCCCCATGGCTGTCCTCCTGCAGGGCTGTGCAAAGTCCGTGGCCCGCTGGCAGTGGCAGAACAACAACCGAGCAGATGACACATCAGACTCATCGCTGCTGTGAGAGAGAAAACAAAACCCATGCTGAGCTAGGCATCCACGGCCAGGTTCTATAATGCCCTGACAGAATGACCACGTTTGCTGACATGTTTTAGAGGGCAGGCGATCCTCAAGTTCAGGGTTTGGCAGGCTTGCAAGACCTCTCCAAAAGCCCTGTTATTGACAGGTACAATTGTGTCCGGGCGCTTTTCAGAACTGTGCTGAACATCTAATAAAAACCCTGGTGCACTGGGTGTAAATGACTTCAATTCCAGAATATTTGGTCCAAGGACACTGATTAAGCTTTTCTCAGTGTCACCAGCCATGTCACTGCAGTGGAGACCCTGGCCAGAGCAGGACAGCTGAAGTACAGCTTTGCTCACATCTTTTACTTCACTGATGACATCTTACAGGCTGTATAAGGAATATTCCACCTTTTGAGCAGCGTTATTTTGGCTACACCAAAGGAAGCAGTGAGATCAAGTTCCCTGGATAGTTCCCTGGTTCTGACACCATCAATTCCTGCTCTGACACCATCAATGGTGTTAGCCTGCAGGTCAGCTTTGGGAGGGCACGTTTCTTTTCTTACGCACCAATTCCCACCCTCTAAAATACAGATCACCTTCTTTGTAAAGGGTTTTAAGATCTCTCTATGGAAGAGCAGGGTGTAGTATTAAGACCTTAAAGCCTGCCACCCTGGTTGGCTGAAAGCTATTCATGTTGGTGAAGCTACCACCATTTCATCAGTTAAGGAGAAGGCCTGCTGGTATCCTCTCTGCTTTAAGCAGAATGAAGCCAATTCCTGTCCAAATGACAACGGTGCCATCTAGTGGCAGCCACAAAATGCTACCGCTGATCAGGATCCTGCAAGGATGCGATGGAACCTCGGGGAAGGACCACTTTGGTGCCTGCCCCGGTGTCACCTGTGAAAGCAGGCAAATCACTGTATAAATGCTTTGCTGAAGATGCAACATGCTGTGTGATACTCCCATCGTCCTCCCTCTCAGTTTCCTGACTGCAACAGGTCACATCAGCAGCAAGTCGAGTTCAAGGAACTGCGCTTCTAACGCAGCTCCTCCTGTGTGGGAAGGGGATGGCCTGAGCTGGCCAGCTCCGGTGAAGCCACCGGGTGGGAAGTCCCAAATGCCAGACTCCAGGGAGCAGTGTCTCACGCAGCTGAACTGCAGAACTCACTGCTGCCAGAAGTTGTGGAGATGAAAAGTAAAAACGTGTTTAAAAAATCCCAGTGACTGTTAACTCGGCTCCCATCTCTGAGAGTCCTGAAACCTCTGACTGCCAGAAGATGGGAGGCTGCAGGCAACACACATCCATTCCCTCACACCCCTTGGTAAGCACCTATGGCCACTGCAGAGATAAGGTATGGAGCTGGGTGGGCTTTGCTCTGACCCAGTACAGCAGTTCTTGCCCTTCTCAGCTGGCCAGACTTGCTCAGCAAAGCACAAGTCTGAGTGTTTTAAGACTGTAACATGAGCAACAACCCTGAAAAACCATAGCCAAGGTTTGATCAGTCACCCATGGAAAGGAGACAGTGGGCTCTTCTCCCATAAAATCCCATTCAATGAACAGTCACAAATGGCATGGCTAGTCCAAGTCCAGGAACACAAGCAACAGCTGGTTTTGGAAAAGCAAAAACAGATCTGACTGTCCACCCTTGACATAACATCCTAATACTATCCCAGATTTGACCTGGGAATCTGAGAAGCCAAGAGTAGAGCAGAAAGTGCAGGGGAGCAGCAGCCTGGTGCGCGCGTGTGTTTGGACATACCTAGTGTCTTTCAACAGCGTTGCCTCAGTTGTCAGAACAAACTGGTGGACAGTCCCATAGACAAAAGCTGCCTCCATCACAGCTCTGTGTTCTGGAAAGAGAAACGCAACACCAGCTCATCTCAGCACCCTCCAGAACTCTGTCTTCATCTTTCCCAGTTGCCCAACAGGCTTTCAGAAACCCTCAGCAAAAAGTCACAGCTGTCTGAAGACACACTATGAAGGTAACTGAGTAACTGGAGTTGAACCCAGTTGCGGATCCCCAGTAAACACACAGGTGGTGTAAGTGAACCCACTCTACTGCACGACCAGAGATCTGCCAACGGGTTTATTTATTTATTAAGACAGCAACCGCTGGCTTGCTTTCCCTCTCAAGTCCATCTCTGATCGTTTGTGTGCTCCCAGCAAAACTCTTCTGGTGCAACTGATCCCTTTGGAAACACAACAAGACAGACAGAGGTGGAGAACTTGTGCCTAGGTGGCCCTTTCAGGTTTCCTTGATCCTCCATTTGCAGGATTTTGGGTCAGAAACCCAGCTCCCTTGCACCTTAGTAAAAAAAGCTCTGGGAGGAGAGCAAAGATGAAAAGCTGAGTGTTAATACCTGCTGTCCCAGTAGCTGGTACATAGGCAAAGACCATGTTCGACCTCCCTTTCAAGGCATTTTCAATGTTCTGAAGATCTGCCAGTGTTTCAACGTATTTAACTTCATTAAAAAGCAGGGCACTGAGAAGTCAGAAAAAGCTCATTAGCAACTGCTTTCTTTCAAGAGCAAATTTGCAGCCACATAACTGTGATGGGAAAAACAAGGTAAATTTCCAGCTTCTTGCTGGCAGACTGAAGATTCACAGCCAAATACAACTGCCCAGATGTGTGTTAGCAAGTCATCTCAAGGACAAGGATTTAACAGGGTCAAACCATATCAGAGAGAGAAGCAGCCTTCTGCTTGGCTGAGATCAGCCTCTGGAATATGTAGGGTTTTTATTTATGCAAAAGTTTATATCAACAAGTGAAAATGGAAAGTAAAGGATTTCATGGAGATGAATCTGTTCTGTACTTACAACAAAACATTAGCAACAATGGAGTTCACGTCAAACAAGGCATCGGTGGGGAACTCTCTGATCAGCATGTTACCTCTGCAGAGGGAAGAAAGAGTATCACCAAAGAAACTATGGAAGATTAGCTACACGTACTAAATTAATTTTCACCCTCCTGAATATTTCTAGGTATCTGCTGGCAGGTATGGCTGGAAAAAAAATGTCAGGATTGAATTTGGGGATTTCATAGGACCAGGTGTCTGGGCAATGCTGTTTTAGTGAAGTCACCTCTGTCACTGCCATTTCATTCAGCGTCTGGGGACTGTTGATGAGAAGCCTAGCACTCTTTATATACTCTTTATATACTCTTTATATACCAAGCATCACCCCACAGACCCTCATCACCAGAGGAAATGTTTCTGTGGGTCACGTACAACAGTCAGTGAGAACTGAGCTGATACACGGAGAAGCTTCCAGCTGACAACCCATGGAGAGGCCAAGAGATAAACCTTCTCATCCACGGCAGATGACCAACAGGAAGAGCACCAAAGAGAGTTTCTTTCTAGGACTGGATCCAAAACCTAATGGACTGAGTGTAACTCTGGGGGACCTGGTGGTGGGAGGCCACAAGAAGAACACTGACGGTGGATTTCTCTCATGGTTTCATGTAGCAGCCCAGCCCTCTGGTGCTTAAAGGAACATGGGGCGGGATGGGAGGCTTCACACTGAGGACAAAGCAGGCACTTTTCGCTAAACTCTCTATGTCACTGCTGTCCTCATGGCTCTTCTCTTCCTATGCAGACACCTCTCTGATCACTGACAGTGTTTCCTCCAAACATTGGAGGCTAGATGGATGGCCATGCCCAGAGAGTGGTGGTGAATGGAGTTCAATCCAGCTGGTGGCCAGTCACAAGCGGTGTTCCCCAGGGCTCAGTGTTGGGGCCAGCCTTGTTTAATGTCTTTATCAATGATCTGGACGCGGGGATTGAGTGCACCCTCAGTAAGTTTGCGGGTGACACCAAGCTGGGTGGGAGTGTCGATCTGCTGGAGGGCAGGAAGGCTCTGCAGAGGGATCTGGACAGGCTGGATCAATGGGCAGAGGCCAACTGTATGAGGTTCAACAAGGCCAAGTGCCGGGTCCTGCCCTTGGGTCACAACAACCCCATGCAACACCACAGGCCTGGGGAAGAGTGGCTGGAAAGCTGCCTGGTGGAAAAGGGCCTGGGGGTGCTGGTTGACAGCCAGCTGAACATGAGCCAGCAGTGTGCCCAGGTGGCCAAGAGGGCCAACAGCACCCTGGCTTGTATCAGGAATGGTGTGGCCAGCAGGAGCAGGGCAGTGATCGTGCCCCTGTGCTGGGCACTGGTGAGGCCGCCCCTCCAATGCTGTGTTCAGGTTTGGGCCCCTCGCTGCAAGAAGGACGCTGAGGGGCTGGAGCGTGTCCAGAGAAGGGCAACGGAGCTGGGGAAGGGCCTGGAGAGCAAGTCCTGTGAGGGGCGGCTGAGGGAGCTGGGGCTGTTCAGCCTGGAGAAGAGGAGGCTGAGGGGAGACCTGATCACTCTCTACAACTCCCGGACAGGAGGGTGTAGTGAGGAGGGTGTTGGCCTCTTTGCCCGAGCAACCAGCGATAGGACGAGGGGTAATGGCCTCAAGTTGCGCCAAGGGAGGTTTAGGTTGGATATGAGGAAAAATGTCTTTCCTGAAAGAGTGGTGAGGCATTGGAACTGGCTGCCCAGGGAGGTGGTGGAGTCCCCATCCCTGGAGGGGTTCAAAAAACGTGTGGATGTGGTACTTCAAGACATGGTTTAGCAGGCATGGTGGTTTGTTTTTTTGTTGGGTTTTTTTGTTGTTTGTTTGTTTGTTTTGGGGGGGTGGGGGGTTGACGGTTGGACTAGATGATCTCAGAGGTCTTTTCCAACCTTAACAATTCTATGATTCTATGATTTGCCCTGGAAAACAATCACGGTGTGGTACCCAGAAAATCCCCCTTACCGGAACAGGTAGGCTTTCCTTAATGCATTTTCTTTTCCACAGTATCTTGAGACATCCTCTTTGGGACAATTAACCTAGACAGTGAAAGCATGAAATTAGACATTCAGCTCCACAAATTACTACAAACCTACAGCACTACAGCTTTTTTCCATTCAAGGGTATAAATACAGCCTTTCCAAACCAGCTGGGAGAGAAAACACAATAAAGTGGAGTCCAGAGCTGGGGATTGGAGTTTGTACTTCACTTCTCCAGCTCAGCCTTGCCTTGAATTGGGTCAGATGGGACCAAGAGATCTTACCATCCACCCAGCATATTCAAAGTGACAGATCGATGCTGGCTTATTAAACTCAGCCTGTATCTGGAGGAAATGAAATACATACACACATATGTAAGCACTTCTTATAATCTAATTACACTTGCCTGAATTTGTGATTCTCTCACCTAACTCTGCACAAAGTTTCAGCTAAAAACCCCTTTATATGAAATGTTTATTGCACTGAATTGAAAAGAAGTGAACTGACCCCATTCATCATTCTTTGTAGTTTGGGCTGGCAGGAGGGAGCCCTGGGGGGCCTTGGGGGAGTCCCACCTTCTGAGTGAGACAAGCGGGCTGATGCCCTCCTGGGCAGCACGCTGTGGATCATACGCTGCCTTGTGCCATGGCCATGGGTGCACAGCAATGAGCAGGCAACTCCACGCACTCCACGCAGCTGCTGGGAGGCCAGATTAGATCAGCCAGCTAAGCCCAGTACGTGGGGTTGCCCATGAAAAAGACCGATCTGCGGGAAAAATGTGAGTAGCTGAATGTTCCCTCAACCCATGAACGCAAATCAAAGTGCACAGGTTCATCTACTGAGACTGAACTGGGAGGCCAGGAGCAGCTCAGGGCTGCCCCTGCCTGACCCTCAGCACTGCCAGCCCTCTGCTTCTCTCTCTGGGTTTGGAGACACAGGTACAACATCGAGCCTCTCTGGGACACAGGAACCTGCCCGTGTCCCACAGGCAGAAGGTGTGACACAACCCACCAGCAGTAGATGTAAGGCCGGGGCAAGGGATAAAATGGGATGCCCTGGTCTGCTTTCTTCTGGGGTCCCACTGTTGTCAGTCCCCAAGGTAGGTCGAGAGAAGCTCTGTCCATGCTGCAGGAATCCCTGCAGAAATAATCTGCAGAAGTAGCTTGTCCCACTCCTCGTCTCCATTTACCTTCACCACCGAAATGCCATAGTCCTGGAGGGCCGTGGCCGAGTTCTCAATCTGCTCCAAGAAGGGCTGGGCACCAGGAGAAACTGAAACACAAAACCCCCCCCTCGTTTCCATCCCTTCCCCATACAGATGAGGCATGTGGGAGCACCTCCAGGGCAAGCGCTGTGTGTGCTCTGGCATGGTAACAGCATGCTAAGGTCCCCATGCAAAATATCCCTGGGACATCCAAGGAGACCCGTGCAGGGCAAACAGGGAGCCGTGGCGTGCTGCCAGCGGAGGTGCCGGGAGTTGGCTGGGGAAGGCAGAGGGACTGGGACTGGTTTTGTCAGATGGGTGCTGCTGGGCTGGGCTGCAGGTCCTCTGAGTCAAGAGCATCCTCCTGCCACGCACTGAGACAGCACTTGACACAATATGGTCTTGCTCTTACTCAAAGAGTAAGGTATTTACTGAAACTAACTACGGGCAACACCACAAACACCTACAGACTCCCCACCTTCCTTTCTAACACACCCAGTCCCTGAATGCTGATGTGGAAGCTCTGCTGGTGTCTCGGCCCATGCCGATGTCTCTGGGAAACCATACCTGAGGGTCATGAAGGAGCAAAACAAGAAAGGCAAGGCCAAGGATCTCCCTGTAATTCTTGACAGCCCTTAGTTCCCCCGTGTACAAGGGATCCCCCTTTCCCTGGGAGGTACCACAGAAGAGAAACCCAGCCCCTTCGAGGGGACAACTCCTTAGGAGGCTGGGTTTCCCTTCCACAGTACATCCAGAAAATAATCCAGAAAATTAATGAAGAGGTTTGAAGGAACGTGCCTGGGGACACAGCCAGGAAAGATTCCCACCCCAAGAGGTCTCTGCCTGTCAGGAGCACTCGGAGCTCTGCAAACATGGATTTGCCAGCTGAGCTCGACCAGCTCTTCAAAATCACTTTGGGTTTAGAAATCTCAAGAATTGCTGGTTCATTGTTCTACTTTCACACACACGCTGACACAAGCCTTTGCCAAAAACCCAGGCTGATGTAAATGCATACTGTTAAATACGTACCATTATGGCTGAAATAAGCCAGGGATGCTTTGCCGGCTTGCAAGCTACTGAAATACTCCTGGGGGCTCAGCTCCTGCAGCAGCCTCGCACTTCCCCGCGTCGGGATGGAGGAAGCACAGAAGAGCAGGAAAGAGAAGGAAAAAACCCATCTGTCCTTTTGGGTTGACATGGCTGTTATCAGCTACAGGCACGGGAGAGTCACAACTGGGGAAAAAAAAAAATAAATTAAAACCAGATGCATATATCCACAAACATATATACAAGTGTCTTCTGTTTGGGTAGGTGCAGCATGACTGCAATTTCCAGATGTGACACAAACATCTCAAGGACATTATGAATTAGTCACTAGAATAGCAGGTGATTCGGACAACTGTAAAGAGGATAGCAAAGGCTAGTCCCTTTCCTCAAGCAGTATCTGCAAGTGCGTGGACCCTCGCGTGGACCCTCCATGCTTTCAGTTTAGGGCTGTTTTTCTTCCCTATTTTTGTTTTTTTCTTTTGAGTCAAACAGAAATTACACACGCAGGCAGAAAACAGTGGCCGTACCATACAAAAAACCCACCCAAACTGTCTCGATTCCTGTTAAAAAGCTTCGAGGGTGCCACTAGCCTTATATGTGCCACCGAAAGAGGTGTTCACAAAGGGACAGGCCATATTGCCCACTTCAGACCGTGCCGAATGACATGGAGAGGTTCCAGAGCCCTCCTCTAGTGCCTGCCCCATCTCTCCGCCGTTCGAGGTTTCAGCTACACTAAATGGGAGAGGGGTTTGTGCGAACTCCTCGGGCTTGTCATGCCTTGCTCGGTCCAGCGTCGTGACATTGGAGGCACGGGAGCAAAACCATGACCCGTGTCAGTCTGCATGGCAGTCCCAGCACTCTTTCTTCCACGCTGGGTCTCCACGTGGAGCTGGTTAGGACAGGAGCCAAGGAAATTTGTGAGATGCTTCAGAGAACGGGGCAAAGACCAAGCATGCAAGTCTGCTGCCAGGGCTCACCAGCAGCCCTGCCCAGGCTGCCCTGCCACAGCTTTTTTACGTTTCTTGCTCAGATTAAGGTGCTCAGGAGAGCTTCACGTGGACAACCACTACAGGATGAGAACACAACTGCTTCCCACTTCTTTCCCTCGTTTACTACCAGGTTCCTTCGCAGCCTGCTCTTCAGGTAGGGGTCTTTGCTGCTGAGCATGCTGGAGCGTGGCTGGTCCCTGGTCAACGATAGGACAAAGCTGGAATTGAAGCCATGTAGAAGCTGTTTGCTTTGCATCATGAGCTGCAGCTGTTTTCGTTAACAAACGCCCCTGTGTCCATGGCCTGTCATTCCCTCCAACACCCTGTCAGATGCTGTCAGCTTACTATCGCTGCTCTGTGAGGAACCCAAACACAAATGCTCAAAGACAAGCAGGCAAAGTCCCTCTACCTTGCTCCGAGAGCAGGGAGTTAGTGAAAGCCAGGCATGGTCAACCTTCACAGGCTCCCTCTCGTGTAGGTGAGGGGTTTGGATCAGGCCTGAACGGCACGAAGGAACAAAGAACAGAGCTGAGAAAGGCATGAATTTTTTTCTTTTCGTCTGAAGACCTCCAGTTCTCTCTCCTTTCCAGCCTTGGGAAGTGCCAGGCATTTCTGGTCCTTTGCCCTCCCATCTGTTCCTCTGGCTGACAGAGGGGACAGAGATCGGGGCGGGAGGGCGATGTGTATTAAATGACAAACTTGGCTACAGCGGGATGGAAAAATAAACTCAATCCTGGCATGTGGGAACCAGCGCAGGTCAAATGGGAGAGCTTACTGTCAAGGAGGCAAGAGGAGCAGCCTCCAATGACTCAAAGACTTCACAGCATTATACCTGGAGGAGGGTGCCAGCAGTTTAAATCACGACTCCAGCCTCTACCCAGCCCCGATCGCTCTTCGTGCCTCCTCTGGCTCTTGTAGTTTTTCTAGCACCCACCTCCTGCCCTCTCCACATCCCTGTGTGACTACTGCTCTTCTCCTCGCACCTCTCCCAAAGTCAGCCCGGTCTGCCCCACATCCCTGCTCCTTCCCATGCCCCCTCACTGTCCCATCGCCCTCGACCCCGCTCCTCCCCATGCTCTTCTCGCCCTTCACACAGAAATGCGTGCTCATCCCTTCCCTACTCAGGTCCTCTCACCTCCTCAGTACTCCGTCCTGCCCAGCAGCTTCCCTCTGTGCCCCATCAATCCAGACTCAAATATTCAGCTTTTAGGTCATTTCCTCTGTCACCTCTTCTCCATCAATGGAAAATTAACACCATAGGGCTGGAAAGAGCCAGATCCCTGTACCGCAGCCGCTTGCAGGATTACCAGAGATGTGTGAAAATAGCAGGGATGTGTGAACCAGCTCTGTGTCACTACTGGGAAACCCTTAAGCCCACGGGCCATGGGGCAGCCTAGCACAGCACAGATGGTATGCAAGACCCGGTTCATGTTTTTTCACCATCATACCTCCAAGACAGAGCCAGGCAAGGTGGTTAAGGCCACTGTAGGTGACCTAAAATGAAACCAAATGCACCAGAGGCACCCAGCACAAACTCTTGCGTTGGCATACATTGCTTGTGCCACATCGGTTTTGCTTGGGAATCCTGCAGCGGCAACAGGGGCTGGGATCCCTGCCTCCTCTCGGTGATCCCAGCTGCTTTCCCCGACACCTTGCCTCACAGAGCCCCTGGCTGCCAATATTTATTACTGAGGAAGCTGCAGCGTATTTCATTCCATGGAGGGCGATGTGGGGTGGCTTTTAAGATACACAAGGCAAAGGAGAACTACTGTCCTGGTCTGCACAGCCAGCTGGGTACCATCTCCATCATCCATGGGCCTCCCTGAACCCAGGAGAAACACCACCAACCTGGACTTAAATGCCAGTGATGTAAAATCTCCCACATCCCTCAGCAGGATATCTTCCTCCCGGTGACCAGTTACCTTCCTACAAAAAGCCTACACTTTATGTCTGCTCCAAATACGTGACACTGCTGCTTCCCCTTCGTTTTATCTCATTATATCGCTATCTTCCAGCCTGCAGAGCCCTCAGTTAGCAAGTTTTAACTCCCTAGGTAGACGCTCCTGAACCAGGAGCATTTAGGATGTTCCGAAATGGAGTCACTTCAGCCTCTCCTGTGATGATCAACACGGATCAGGCCTCTTGTTGCAGCAGATCATTCACCCCGTAGCACCCAGCTGGTACGGTTTGCTGGCTGCCGTGCTGCTCGCCTCCCTCTGATGCCCTGCTGGCAAGCAGTTAACCAGCGTGCTGCCCTCCCAAATTTACTGGCACAGGGGACACATAACAGCCCCCAAATCTACGTGGGGCTGACTCAACCCCTTAGCTACATCAAGCTCAACAGGCTGAAGCACTCTCTCCGGCACGGCTGGATGCCCCAGCTGCTGCTGAAAAGTGCAAGGGAGAGCATAACGCCGACGGCTCTTCTTGCACTTTGGACCGTGCACACAGGTTTCCTTTCGGCGATCCAGAAAAACTCCCTGAAAAGCTCTCTTGTTCCAGCCTTCTGCTCTGCAGATCCACCTGAATCCCTCCAGCCACACGTCATTGCCCAACCAGCAAGCTCTTCCCAAATACATCCCACTCGCTCGCAGCCAGCTTGTCCGAAGACGGAAGCTGTCCCAACAGCTGTATTGCCTGCAAATTGCTTTTCTCCTGAAGAGATGACAAATTGGCTCTTCAGGGCCAAAGAAAGCATCCCTGGGATCACACCGAAGCGTATCTGGATGATGCTGACGCTCCGGTGACAACCCGCTACGTGAAACCGTCGCCCTGTGGCCACTTCACTGCCCGGGGGGGGGGGGGGNCCGGGGGGGGGGGGCTAGGTTCGTCCTGCGGGTTTTGAATTCATCAGAAGACCACGCAACTCCAAGTCACGTGCCTGACAACTGTCGACACATACTGCTGACAACTGCTGAAATATTGCTTGTGTCAAGCAATATTTGTCTTCTTTTTCTCCCGGGGGAGGTTATGTGTTAGTTTTACGGACTCCTACGGCTGCCCAGCAATGACCTCACTTCTTTACCAGATATTGCATTATTTTGCATATTTTTCACTACACGCTCCCCTTGCCTGCTCACCTTTGAAAAAGTGGCCAGCGTCAGCCTTCTCCCAAGCAGCAGACAAGTCGGGTTAATTATCACTGCCCAGTTTTGCCGGAACAGAGCTCAACCCAGCTCCTTTCAAATTTTCCAAAGGCAAGTTCTTTGACCCGCCTGACTTGACTAAGGTCAAGAAGCTGCAGTTCCCCCAGCGTTTGGAGCTGGGAGAGCGTTGAGATTGTTCTCCATCGCTTCGGGATGGGCCTGCAATCATCGGTCCGACATACCTGCCCGCCCTTCCCACCCGTCCCTTCCCCAAAGCAGCCTGCGGAGGAGGCAGGGGCTGCAACCTGCAACTGCGAGGCCCCTACAGCCGTGCCACCCGCATCGTGCGCTGCCGTGGCCGGGACCCTACAGCTGCGGGAAGGTGTTTCCCCCCGCGCTGGATGCCCCGACAAGCTTTCCAGCCCGGCTGCGATGCCGTGACCCGCAGCAGACTCGTGCGCTGCTTCCAGCCAGAAACGAGAGCCTCGCGGCAGAGGTATTTATCCTGCACTTCTCCACAAACGCCGTTTCAAGCCGGAGCGCTGCCAGGCCTTTTGTGCACAGGCAGGCACGCTTTTCAACCAGCAGTGTTTTAAGGACGTCGCAGATCGCTGCGTAATCAGCCCACGGCGCAAATCCGCGCCGGGGCAGCTCACGAGACCGGAGGCACATCTGGCACGCCATGTCGGATGATAACGGAGCTCCGCTCTGCGCCGCTGCCGCCTCTCCCCCGGGCTCTGACCCCCTGCACCAGGTGCGCCTGATTTTTAAGTGCAAGATACGGGCCTGCAGGCAGGGGACGAGGGTGCCTATAGGGGCGGCCGCGGTGAGCGGCATCTTGCAGCGCAGGGATCCTTCTCAAGGACCATCAGCGGAGGCGGGAAACGCATCGACAGCAAGGAGCGTCCCGGCCTGCGGCCCAAGCGCCGCTCGGCCTCGCTGGTTTGTTCGCAGCGATGCTCCCAGGCTGCCCGGTCTCCTGCCATTTCCTGGCGAGTTTCACTTTCATTTTTCACTTCCAGGTCCCGCATCCCAGCACGCAGGAGCCTCGCCGGGCCGAGGGTGCAGGAGGGACGCGCTGCAAGCGTCGCCCGCTGCTGCCGCGCCGCTGTCCCCGTTTCGTCTGTCCCTGGGGACCAGCCCCCCCCCCCCCCAAAAAAAAAAAAAAAAAAAAAAAA
>VZTL01034880.1:1696-16008 GCA_013400535.1 Scopus umbretta | reverse complement strand
AGTCCCGCCAAGAAAAATTCATGCAAATGGCTCTGCTAGAAATTTAATGGCACAGATAACTCCCCTCCCTCCATCCTTCTTCATCTGACCGTCACTGTGAATGCTTCTTGCCATCAGTAAAAGCAACTGGCAGACTTTGGTGGCTTTTCATGCAAGCCCTCACTGAGGTGGTACTGAGGTCTCACTGTTGATTGTGCAGAGCTATGGTTTAGTGCCACTGGTTAGCATTTAGTTAATGGGGAGACAATCTATCATCACAGGAGGTTTAAAATAAAGCTGCCTGGAAATTGTAGCAGAAAATGCCAATTCATTAAGCCAGAAGACTTCATTCAAAGCATCTCAGGCACAGGAAACCAGGGGAAAAAAAGCCCTGAATCTTTACATTTTCTAAGAGAAGCAGCACTTTTCTGTCCCTCATTTTATGTGTACGACTTGTCTGATAGTGTCATTAATTATTTCCAAGGAAAAAGCATTTTCCAAATAAGAATGTGTGGAGGTGTCAGTTTTTCAATTATTAAACTTTTACCACACTGAGAAGCAAGAATGAAGTAAGAGGCAAGAGAGAAAATCAGATATCATGCACCTGAAGAACAGGTTATTTCCAAAGCATTGGTAAACATGTTGCACTGTATCTGCCAGAGAACACTTAGAAAAAATATAAGACTCATAAGGGACTTTTGTGGTGCTTTAGGAATTGCTAGCAGATTAAGCAGCAGAGCTTCCTTGGTTTATAGGTATACATCCCATTAAATAGAAGCACAACTACACACTAAAATTGAAATCCATAAATCCATACAATAAAATTTAATAGTCAGCAATACCAAATGTTGCCATTGTTCTCCAAGAAGTACCAAAAGAGATTAAAGGCACAGCAGACACTTTTTTTTTTTGTAAGCTATTTTCTAAAAGGTGTTTCTGTTCGTTCTAGACACACTTCAAAAGCATAATATAGCAGTATGAATCATACTTCTGATATGACTCAGAACAGTGAGATTTTGCTCACGTGCACATAAACCATTTCATTCTATAGGTCAGCAACATGAATTCAGTCTTACACATACTTGGAGTAATCCCATCTTTGCTTGAACTAGTTTGTTAGTGAGAGGCCAAGCAGTGTATCTTTCAAATTATCCAGTTTTCATCTGTCTTCAGGAAGCAACTAGTAGGCCTCTTCATGCCTTTCACATAACGATTGCTTCATTATATCATTAAATGTCTTGAGGAAAACTGAGCCTTGAATTGCTCTTAAACCTACTAAACAGCAGAAGGAATTCAGCTGTAGGACTGGAGGTACATGTACTCCTCTACTGACCCCAAATACTCAGGAAAGGTGGAACATCTGTTCCCCATAACCCCAAACCCTGCAAGATAGAAAATATATCCAAACACCTTACAACAAAGAGACAAAAAGACCAAAAGGCACTTCAAAAATAGGCAGCTTATTCATCCAAATGCAAGGATTTAGGGAAAACAGGCATACAAGGTTCTTCACACCAAGATAAGGAGAAAAATGCATAACTGATGGATTTCTGAAAGAATGAATAGGGAAGGACCAGTTGTCAGGAATATAAGTATCGAGGACAAAAGGCAAAGAATTCTATCTTAGAAGACATAGAATGTAAAAGTTCTGAAGGAAATAAGGGTTATGAGAAGAGGACATAGGGGCTCGTAGAAGTTCAAAGGAGTGAAACTATTTCCGATCTTACCACATCTTCTCTCATGCAACTGTTATAAACATGAAAGATATTATAGTAAAGATTATCTCTGAATCTTAAAGAACATCTGACTCTAGCTGGAAAATTCACAAAGTCCTCCAACCACAGAGATAAGGTCAAAAAGAGGAAAATTATTCCAGTGGCATTTTCACTTATCTCTGAATAAATTACATGAGTTAAAGTATTTGGTAAATTTTATTCCTATTTTCAAATAATTGTAACATAAATAATACATATTTTCACCACATATTTACGCTTTGCTGCCATTTTTACCAGCTCCATCTATAAACTTCACAAATTTTTGGGTACTTAGGACCTTTCTTTACTGCCTCCGGTACAGCAGGCTAACAGTAAAATTAGAAATAATGCATATTGTTAAAAACACTATATACAGCAAGTAAAGACAATGAGAATATCAAATATTTTCATATCTGTCACAGAGGTGAAAATAAACCTTGCAACTTATTCACACAGTATTAGCAAGACAATAACAGGAACAGAATGATGCTGTAGTGTTCCATTCTGCACAGATCTTACCACTTACACATTGTCAAATTTCTACTGTTTTATTTCCTTTTATTTCAGTAAGATTTGCCAAGCAAAGATCTCAGACACGTCCCCAGTTCTACCAACTGAGACAGCTCAAAGAACCTTAGTGGCCGTGGTGAAAACTCCAAATCTATCAGTGCCAATGGAGATACTGAGCCATTTGACACTTCATGGTAGCTGGGGCTGGGAGACCAAAAATATTGTCATGACCTGTAAAACCAATGGAGGGAGAAATCACATTCTGTACTTACATAGCTCCATATGTGGCTGTAAAGGGCTCCACAAGGGGGGTTGTCTACAACCACTGCACATCCAAGTTAGGACTTGTGTTCTGAATCTAAAAATTGATCACACAATCAAAATTAATGAGACTCATGACCTCAATAAACTTGTAGCAATTGTTCAGCTATGTCCAACCATAACAGATAGAAGTGGGGGGGTTTTGTTGGGTTTTTTCCTTTTTTTTTTTTTTTTTATACTTGCACACAAGAAAAGCTTCAAATCCATGAGATATTCATGTGAATCAGCATGCTATGCTGCCATGAAAGATTTCCTGGCTCAGGGAAGGAAATCTCATAAGCATTCACTGAGCTGATATGACAGACTGTCTCATTAAAGATACAGCCACCTCACCAAGGACAACGAAACTGTGCATCCTCATGTTGACAGTGATGGAAAATAACGATAACCACTGTCACTTTTTTTCTGTTACTGGATTTGGAGGGAAGAGGAGGGGAAAAATATCTAGGTGCAAACATAGATAATTATGAAATCACTACCAAGTTTTTACTGACTTTGACAACCATGCCAGGAACCTAAAAGGCACATTTCAAAAAAACAATGTATTTTTTACAGTGGTACATAGTAAAGAGAAGGTGTGATGTTCTTCAAGTGTCCCAATAGACTTTATAAATCAAATTCCTTCTTAACCCCCAGAAAAATATTCCACCCACCCTGTTCAGTAGTTACAGGGTTTGAGAGTATTATATCAAATTTTCCTTTAAAATAATTTTTAGCAGTCAAGAGGGTAAAAACTGAAGTGAATTGTCTTCAGAGATGGGAGAACTCCCATCACCAAACATTTTCTGAAACAGGTTGAACAAATACCTGTGAGGAATAGTTTAGGTGTGTTTGATTCTGTCTTTGGGGAAGGGAGGAAGCAAGCAACTTCTTCATGTCCTTTTCAGCACTAGAGATCTATAATAGGCATTAAAATATAATTATGCAGCACCCAGGTGCACAATTTCTCCTATAACAGAAAAGAAACTCAGGTCATGTTTCACTGCTCATAACAGTCAGATATTTTTTTTTTAATGACAATGTAAAAACATGCATCATCTTTGGCAATGTCGGAGTATGCTTCCTTCCTCCCCTGCTACATGTGCTACAGTGGAGTTACCAAAAGTGATCTCAGATCCCAAGACCTACTATGAGAATGATCTGGGTTCATCAGTTCCTGAAGCACTTGTGAAAACCCCTTTTTCTGTGTTATTTCAGTGCCTCTGAAAGGGCTGCCTATCAGTTTAAGAAAGCTGAAGATAAAATACAGCAACCTATTGAATCATATCTAATCACATTCTTGTATGGCAAGAACACACCACAGGAGTACATAACGATCAAAATCATGCTGTTCTAACTCAGAAAAAAATTTTTGAATGCACAAGCACTGAAGTTGTTTAATTCTAGCATGGGAAGAAAAATTTTAGTTGTTCCCTGATCTACTGGTGTAACAAATGCCAGGGTACAGCAACTAGAGGTCAAAAACAGGCCTCATATTGAATCTTATAAAATGTAAAAATAAAAAACAAACTTCTTTTAGTAACAGTAATCCATTTTAGGAGCTACTTTCCCAGGGACATGCTGGACTTTACATTACAGAGTCTTTGAATCAAGACTGGATGTCACTAAACTGTAAACAATAGCTCAGCTGGAATTAGTGGCATGATTCAAGAAAAATTGCATTGCCATGTTGATATACAAGAGGTCACTAGCCACTTATAATGGTCTGTCTGGTCTTTACATTCATGAACTGGCAGTCACTGAGAGCTCTACAAATCTGACAAAGACTTCCATTTCCAATGCCTTAGTACCAGAACAAAGGAAGCAGAGGGTGATGAACAACATTGGTAAATGAAATATTCAGACAAGAATAGCTTAAAGGGAAAATCTTTGCCTTGAAAAGAGTTATGGTAGTACGGACTTCTTTCCTTCTAACTGACTACTTCCAAGTGTTACCTTCTGAAATGGCATTATCATTCTTTAAAAATTGTGAGATTTTGTTGCTATCCATAACACTTCTAACATTTTAGCTGAAATTAACACAGGTGCTAATGTGGAAGGATGAGGATTATCTGTGCTGACTTCAAGGAATACAAATGGCTAAGTATTCCTCACAAAGAAAGAGAATGATACTCATAAATGAAAACTAAAAGCCTGCCTTGACAATGTGTTATAAAATGTGATACTTCCCTTATAGCTAGCAATTCTGATTATTTCTCTTTGAAACACTGTCAGACTAATGTGTCTAAAAGATTACATGAGACTACTACAAAAAGCCAAGTGAGGTATTTTGTAAATTATGGATGTTACCCCAAAATAAATATTTCCTTTTTTTTTTTTTTTTCCCCACAGCTTACTGTTTTTTAATCAAGTAAAACCCTTTGCTTCTTTTTTTTAATGCAGAATCAAAGACTATGTACATGGTTCTAGCAGAGGCTGCAGTAGTCTGGCATGACAAGTAACAACGTAGGGCTCAAATTAAAGGTAGACCATTGATATGAAATGTATTAGTACTGCTAAATATGAGGGTTGAGTAAACCTGCAGGCTTACGCTGAATGCTATTAATACCAACCTTATCTTCAAGTATGGGCATTGGGATTTGTATGTGTTTTGTGCACATGAAATGCAAATTATATACTAAGCAAAACAAAATTGTAATGAATGTTGCTGCTTTTGAACACTGACCATAAGGGCAAAGTCAACTGAAACAGGTACAACGTTTTGGCTTTGGGTTTTTTTGTGGTTTGTTTCTTTGTCTGTTTAAGTTCTACTATTGCATTATTGCCCTTTCTCATAAACTATTCTTGGATATGAAAAAGCACAATTTTGTGTTCTGCATGGAAAAAACATTGTGGGTTTCTACTTCGTAATTGGGTGAGGGCATTTTCAGAATTGTAAGTAATGGCTTTAGGATTTCTATTTGATTTACTTTTTTGGTAAAACTAATCTTCATTATACTATAACCACCTCTTTTAGACACATCGTCTAAGATGGTACCTGGTGAATCTGAATCTATCAGGCTTTTAACCTTGCCTTATAAATATAAAAATTGGTCAGAAAGCATCTACTCTCTGCATCTCAGTGACTTTAAAAAGTCATTCACACAGAAAATTGGCAATCTGACAGCTCAGGAAGACTGCTTTCGGTTCCCTAAAGGAAATAAATTGGTGTCTTGGTTACCTTTATTAGGTAGTGAAAGATCCTACCTGTGAAAAGGCTGAGGGAAGAAGAAAAATGTTGACATAGATCAGGACATTCAGAGTTGATATGAATATCAACTGCTGCTAGGTGAAGCACATATGACCTGGATGGGAGGGTCAACACAGCTGAAAACAGAGTTATAAGGAATGAAGATGAGGCACAGAATCTGCAAACCAGAACCACACCATTGAAAAGGAAGAGTGGGAGAGACTTCTACAATCAGTAAGGTGTTCATCAGAAACAAATGTCATCATAAAACAAAGAACAATATGAGAATAAAAGGAGTTCCTGACAGCTGAAAACTAATTTCATTTTATTCAGTCCTGATTCAAAGTCTGTTTAAATCAGATGCTATCTTACTATTGATTTAAATAGGCTTTGGCTCAATGCCCTCTTTGAAAAATATCACTATGTAAGCCTTAATTCCATGAAAATTGTATCAGGGCATAATGGTAAAATCATATTACTATCACTTGCAATATCACTTAATTTAAAAGAGGAAAAAAAGTAATAAATTCTCTATAGCCAATCCCACCAAATCCAATTATTTTAGCATTTATCTGGCCCCACTCCAGCAGAAATTGGAGAAATTGCTGAAGAAGCAAGCACAGAAAAGATGTAACTTGTTTGCCTTCTCTTCCCAAAGTAAAATCTTTCTCACATGTAAAAGAAAGTCCTTTGACCTGAGAACCTTTGACTGAGAACATCAGTTCCTGAGACATAGAAACACAAAGATAATGAGGAAGAGTGCAGGCAGGGAAAACCAAGAGCAGACAGATAAAAGCCATAAATAAATAAATAAATAAATAAATAAATAAATAAATAAATAAAAAGAAAGAAATCCTGAAGCAACAGAAAAGTCAGTTCCATTAGAAAAAAGGATAATGAAAAAGAGAAGATAATGTGAAGAGCCAGGGTTTAAAACAATGCCTGTGGTTTACATCACAACTCAGATATGAAATGTGAAACAAATCTTTTATTAGAGCAAACTGTTAACCCAGCAAATGAAGGCAGAATAATTGGGTGTTATAGACATAGACTTCTGGAAAAAGAAGATTTGTAATATTTGTACATTCACTAACTTGCACCATTAATAACTTTATTATTGAGAACATTTTCACAATTTGAACAAAATAGCCGTGCTTGTGACATATGAATATTATATTGTAAAGGGTTATTTATTTAACATCCAAGTTCTGAAGTACTGCTTAATGTTTTACATAATTCTACAAAGATGGGCTTTTGGGATAAGTCATCTTAGACATGGTCAGCAGAAAGAAGCTCATCACCTCTGTGTCTTATCTTAACAACTAGCCAGTGAGAAGTACCAGCACTAAACTACTTTTCTGTCTGTATCAAGAACACTCGTCCATTCAAGAGTTTGAGAGGAAATAAAAGGCTCAGTGTAGGCAAATATTCTTTTCCTGATACACTGGATGACCAGACAGGGGAAGATTCCATCTTCAGTGAGGTGTTAGCAACTGAGTCACATACAGAAGAGTACCCCTCACCTACCACAGGAACATTTCAATCTACAATGAAGAAATCCATAATTTCACAGGAGGATTGTCAAAATAATATTCTGAATAAGCAGAAGATGAATAAGCTCTGGAGAAGAGAAAATGAGCAAGAAATGAGCAACCATTGAGCTTGTAAGAAAAGCTGAAAGAGGAAATGATGACAAAAGCTAACACAACATATGAAAAGCAGCCATCAGGCCATACCCTTAATTGTGCAAATACCCCCAAAGCGAGATGGCATATATCATCGGCATGTATCTAAAAGACATCCCTATCCAACTAGGTGGGGATCACCTGTGAGACCATATCCAGCCAAACCTGCAGATCTCTACCTCCATCTTCCAGGGCTTTACTTCCAAGGTCTTTACTACCTTTGTGTCATTCTTAGCCAGGTCTTAAAGTCCTCCAGCCTCCTTCTGTCTTTTACTGGAAGAACCCAACCCAGGTGCAACAGTTCTCTTCTGTGAAGACAAGGAGGTCCAAGGCAAAGGCACATCTCAAAACATCATAGGACTGCAACCTATGGGAGAGGTAACCTCTGAAGCTGAAGGACTGNTCAGCGTTGTTCTCATACTAAGTCCAAACCAAAGCACTACAGCAGTCACTAGGAAGAAAATGAACTCTGAATTAAGCTGAAACCAGGACAGGTACACTCAGAGGTATCCAGCTACGTGTGTTCAAAGAATAATAGAGAGTATTGTCCCTAAATCCACATTGAAGAGTTGGTTTTGCAGGAATTAGGAGGCTGAATTTCTTCCAGGAGCATACAATAACCAAGAAGGATCACTAGCATGTAGTTCAGAGAGAAATTGAAATTTAGGATGAACTCCTGAGGCTTTGTGTAATGATAAGCAAATAATTCATGAGTACCATTGACATAAAATCTGAAGCAAAAATCAGATCCTGGAGATTCTTAATTTTCTTTATATGAAAGTTAAATAAGTTTTTATGTAATAGTATTATTTTACTATTATATGTTATATGATATTATTACTTCATAATATTACATAATAACTATTTCTTTTACTTGTATTCTATTGAGGTGGTTTAGAACACATTTCAGAAGCTCTGCAGAAGTAAGATTGGGAGTACAGGCTGGGAAAGGATGTGAGCATTCAAGATGGAAAAGGTACCAGCAATTTATATTGTCCTTACAAGTTTAAAGATTAACATGTAGCCCTTGACAGACTGGTCACCAATTTCAGGAAACTACTACCAAGGCAATTTAAGTAAATATCAAGAGCTATATTAAAAACAGGAATAGGAAATTTACTTACCACTTTTAGAAACAAAAAAAAACCTACCAGCCTAGTGATGCTCAGGAACTGAATGGGGAAAATTCAACTCAAGTAAGAAATGCCCATCTGGAGACCAAAGCTCACAGGGATGCAGGAATCCATAAAGCAGAGTCACATCCTGCAGGGCTGTCTAAAACCACAATGTTATCAGAGACATGTTACAGGGAAAATCAGAACAGTATCAAGACGTATCCCCAGTGAACTAAAGCAGGTTCTCACTTCCTTGCATTGTTTATTAGAAACATAGCTCTATCAATACCTTTTCTTCCCAGAGGCAGCCCAGACCTTCACTAGGTGAAGGCCAGCCAATACATAAACCCACTCCCTCCTTATTAACTCTTGTTAAAATTGAGCTTAAGGTATTGCAATATAAGAAAAATTACTACATCGTATTAAAACTCAAAAATAGAGAAAGGAAACAAGGCAATATTGAGACAAATGTCTCCTGTTGCTGAGTTTCACTTCAGGTGAATTCACAAGCTGACAAACAGAAATATTTATGCAATTTTGTTTTAGAGTAGCACATCTGATGTTGATTGTGAAAACATACCACAAAAAGAATTTATCAATAAACAGCAGGAGATGCAGAAGTCATAAATGACAACCTGTCCTTGAAGAATGACAAAAGGAAATGAACTCTAAGGTTTTATCTGAGGCCTATGCTGAGTACAGTATCTAATAAACCTTGAGGAAGTATAAAACATGAAGGAACTGTTTTAGGTTCCTTTTCATAATGAAAAATGCTGTACAGTACCAAATGGATAACTGGGGAGAGGAAAAGTCTGAATCTCACTTTTAATTCCTTATAAATTACTCCTTGTATTTAATTTTATGAAAGGAAAACTAAGCACTTGCATTTAAGTACCACTGATGTTAATAAATATTCAAAAGATCACAGTGAAAGACTTCCATCTCTAAAAATGAAAGACCTGAAAGCAAGCTTTCATTGAGAACTTGGGGAAGAACCCAAAAAACACAACAGAGAGAAGTACCAAAACAATTCTCCAGTACCAAAACAATGATCTCCAGTAACAGAAGACAAATAGTTTCAAAAGCATTATGCCTCTCCCATCTCACCCCCATGCTGGTATCACTTGGTACAATGTCATAGAAATGTCGGAAGCAGAACAACAAGGGATCCATTTCTTTGCTGGTGTTTTTTAAGCTGTTCATAGCCTCTGCCAAATTAGAGTCAGTCAAGGAAAAATTAACATTCTGCTGTACAGGTGGAGTTGTGCCAGGGATTAAATGCCTGCACAGCAAGAACAAATTCAAGAACTAAAACGCACCACCTTTCTGCTGCTAATCTTCCCCAACTCCATCACAAACATCTCTGTTTTTGAAATGTGTTAGCAGCTGTCTACCTGTGGGAGGAGCAGAAGGCAGGGAGTGAAAAGAATGCATCTTGGGGAAGTGTGGAATACAGAGTGAAGGCAAGAACAGAGGGAATAGGGTTTTTTCTTTACTTTCTGTTAGCAAAATACTAAAAAGAAATCAGCTTTAAAATTGGGAGTGTCACTGAATCAATTCTGTTAGTGATCTCAGCAGCTGTAACTGACTACATACGCTAAATCTTGACAGAAATGGGAGTCTCTCAAGAAAATAAAAAAAAAAAGTAGAGCACTGCAGAAATCAGTTCCGAGAGCCCCTACTGAACCAAAGCCTCAGCATGGTGTTAAAGAGGTATGGTATTGCAGAAGGTACCATCTGTTGTGTTTAGATCTCAGAAGTTGAAGGGCTAGTTAGAGGCAAAACAGTGCTCTAGCGAGAAACTTTCTTCATTCCTCAGCCCTAAAAGCTAATGCCTTCTTGAGCTGAGCAGATCAGTTTAGACCCATACCTCCACATCATATTCAGCCACTTATGTTTTGAGTGCTCAAAGAAAGAACGCATGTGCTTAGGTGGAACCAGCCTTTCACTGTTAACTTCAAAAATAGCAGCTATTGATACATTATCTAACAGCTACTGGGAGCTGGTTAATCACTCCATGCGCAATACAAAGCAAAATTTTTTTTTTGCATAAGCCATAAAACAAATGTCCAGAAGCTTTGCACTGAATCACAACTCCATGCTGTCCTCCTTCCCTCTCCTGCTCACGTGCTTTGGTTGACTTACAAGAAAGCTGTGGAGGGTGCCTCTTCATGTAGGAAGAAAAGGATTCCCATCCAGCCTCATAAAATGAAGAAAAACAACTGAGCTCGGATATGCTGTAGATAATTAATGGGCCAAGAAGTCTGTGCCTCCATGCCACTGAATGCTGATCAACCTGACTTAGCTAGAGTAAGAAGGATCTGTACTGGTAAAAAGGAACTGCATAATGCTACACCAAAGGGAGACAGAGGGAGAATTAGTGATTCCCTGAATTATCCCTCCTCCTCTTTCACTAACATCAAATGCATTCATGTAAACAAAATCTTTCTATAGAGTTCAACTATTAAGTACTTGAATATGATCATTATATTTGGCCCCTTAAAAAAAAAACAAAAACAAAAAACAAACAAACAAACAAACTTTTTGATTTTGAAAAATATCAAAACGTATAGTTAGCAAGGTGGGGGAGAAGGTACTTCACACAGCTTTGAAGATGTTAGAGAAAACGAGATTTTCTGTTGAACTTAATTTTCTGTTTCTAACCTCCAGCGAAGATTTCTCCCCTTGTATAACACTTTTGTGCACTTAAAATTCAGCTACTTGCCAAACAAGTAGTATCTGTTTAAACAAAAGGAAGAGATTAGTGGTGTCTACTGTCTGTGACAGGGAAACAGCCAAGCTTTGACAAAACTACATGTCAAGTTTGCCTTTACTGTTTTCAAACACTGCAGCTGTTCCCTCCAAATTTCTTAAGCCTTAAGCTTTCTCACACGACCTTGAAGACTTATGAAGCTGCAAAAGTGTTCCACACCCTTGCAAACTTTCTAAAGCAATGCATTTCAAAGAGTTCCCTGTGACTTCCTTTTATGAGCAGGCTTATTTAATATGTTAGTTAAGTTGAGGGGCACTCATCTGAGACACAACTCTTTCCTTCTAGAGGTAGTATCAAATAGCTGCATGACAAAATGAGAATTTATAGGGGTTAACTAGTTATCCTATCTAGAAATTCTTATCATAAGAGTGAAATCAAAGAGAGAAATCATTAGCAATTCCTAAATGCAACAAAACTTCAGCTGTTTAATATCCAGAGATATTTTCCCAGAATAAAAAGTAAAATTTAAAATGTTCCCCCCCAAAAAAAGTTTCACTTGTTTTTCTAATCTCTTCTTGTGAGATTCCTTTATAATAATAACACAAATCTGACAAAAGAATAGACCACTGTCAACTACCTGAATCTAAACTGACGATAATTTTCCCTCTTTTTCTTTTTAATGGGTTCAAGCAGTTCTTTATTCTCTTAGCCTGAATGAAGAGTGATTTAAAAAACCTTTTCAAGGTGAGGTAGCAAAAGTAGCTGCTCTTGCCCAGGTCAAATCAGCCCTAAGAACAAAAATCTGAGTTCTAATACTCAAAAAGACCCTGAAGATACTATAATACCATGAGACGACTTTTTCTTATCTGAAGATGCAAGGAAGTCCTGAATTTTCCTTCCCTTATTCTTACTATTTATGTTATAAATGAAAATTTCCTACTCAGTAAACTCTATTGATCATTTAAGTGCCTAGCCTTGGAGACAGGCAGACAATAAGTTTGCATTATTGTGGTATGCACTGACACAGATTTAAAAGCACCGTCAGTCTTCCATAACAATGTTTAGATCATAAGTTTACTAGAATTTATACAATGCTTAATTCTTCAGTTTCTTTGCAATATGCCCTTTATGAGAGGTATTCAGAAGTAGGAAAGCATAGGTTCAGAGCAAGATCTATCTAAAGCTCAGAATACTCTACAGGTCTTGCTTATGCAAAGGCTTATAATTTCACTTAATGCTGTGCACTGTCAGATCAACAGGCTACCTTTCCTTAGCTCCCAAACTCCTATGCTAACAGAGGTATTTGTGTCTCAAGCTGACAATGTGAAGCATCAAGGCTGTTGATCAGAGGTGATTACCAATATCCAAAAATCATTAGGCAGACCAAAAAGCTCACAAGATTCACTTCAGATCCATGACAGTTAGAAATGACATGTTTTCAGTTCTTTTCTGCCTTCTAGGACTGGGGTCCATTGACACCACATCTTTTAGGCTTTCATCTATAAGAAGGATAAAAAGCTTGATTGTAAAAAAATGAAAATACAAGTTCTTACAGATTTCTAGGAGGGGGTTAACACTCTGCATGGAGTGCCTAATATGACAGGGCTCATGACCAGTCCAGGATATTTGCATGGCTAATGCAGCCACTTGAATTCTGTGCTCCATGGAATGGTCCCAGAAAGCCTCACACAGCTATTTGATTTCAAATGGAAAATTTGATGGAAGTAATGATGTAAAAAGCTGATGCAGCTATGACAAAAACAAACATTTAGAATCTCTGAGTGTTGATGCAGCTCAGAGAATCTTGCAAGACACCAATTAATGCATAACGGGCTATAGTCTCACTGGCACAGAAAAATGCAATCAATTAGAAGTGAAATGCATGACTGTGTAAGGACAGCTCAAAGATCTAATGGAAATGGAGATGAAGAGAGGGAACCAAAGACGACTACAGAAGATGAGTTAAAGCTTGCAGGAAGAAAGATAAAGGCAGCGAAACAGAATGAGTAATTGCTAGCTACAGGGGCTGAGGGGTGTGAGAAAGTCTTTATCAATTATAGAAAAGAAAACAGAGCAGAGCAAAAGCTGGGAGACCAGCTCTGCGCTTAACTAGGTGGGTGCCCCTTTCTCTCAAATTAATGAGGTGTTACATTAGTATAGCTAAGAACAGATTTTTGCCCCGAGACTGTAACAATTCCCTGATAGTGAAGGTCTCATGGCCTCTAGGAACTCCCAAGGGAATGAGTGGAAACCTCTTCGCTTCTGTTAACTAAAAAATATATGGAGGAAGAACTCTGGAGAATATACAGTAAGGAAAAACCTTGAATCACCAAAGGACAAATATCTTATTTTTCCAGCTCTAATTCTTATTCAGCATGATTTCCATTCACAGGCTTATCAACAGGTCAGCTCACTGACAATTTTTATTGAAGGTACAGAAGTTGCAGTATCTGCAGGAAGAACAGATCAGGGATCATTCTGGGCCAGATGAAACAATGCTGATTTACACCACCTAAGTATATGTGTGTCATCTATTGAAATACCTTATATTATTCATAACAATATCAAGTCAGATTTATAGCTGGCGCCTTTTCTGAAGTGTTCAGGAAAGAAATATTTTTTTAAAAAAACCTTCCCTTATTCCTTACATAGCCCATATAAGAGGCACTCAGAAATGCAGTCTCTGTGTTTTGGGGAATCATTATTATTCTCTCAGTGTTCTTCTGGAGAAGGAGTAAGAAGTGGATGAAGAGATCTGGGTAAGAGGCAAGGCTGTCTGACCACCAGACAACTCAACATGATAGGAAGGTGCAGCACAGTCTCTCCACATAGTGATTACACTAAAACTCCCATAACCAGAGACCTTTATCAACAAGGACAAGACCTTTACACGCAAGGAGAGCTGAGTGTTATCTCTAGCCTTAGATATTTGCAACGACTGGAATCCTAGAGACTTTATCTGCTGTTCTATTAAAGTTTGCCTTGACATCTAATGAAATTGTCCATGCTCTAGCTTAAATCCAGTAATTCCTCCTCGGTTCTCACCAACTAATGAAAATAATAGGC